>CM076581.1:698167553-698405424 GCA_034641835.2 Pinus albicaulis
GTAATTTCTCCTCTAGAAAATCTATTTGATGTTGTATGTTGAATTCTACCCTTGAAAATATTCTTCCTTTCTCCTAAAATTGAGAAAAAATTACTTTGATAATGGTACAGCTCCCAATTCTAGCTCTTCCTACTCAACTCTCTGCGTGACCTCCTAAACTACCTCTGAATTGCCCAGAAACCATACCACATGCATGGCCGTCTCTCTAACTCCTAAAACTTATGAAGAATCATTCCTAGGGTGGTACTTAGAGTCCACCAAAGAAAGGTTGAGCTTCCTCCTTCGGAAATTATTATGTTGAACAACACTATGTAACTCTTCTAAACAACTAGAGAAACACTTCGTTATCAAATTATCAAAAGGCCTCAAATGTTGCTTCCTCTCTCCTATTTATAATTTATGTTCATTTCCTCCATCTGGGCCCCTCACTAGGAAATTCAAAACTATTCCCCTGGCCATAAGATTTTTCTCTCCTCAAGGAGTTCATATTAGCTGGGGAGGTGGCCCCCACATTCCACTAAGGCAAACATTTCAACCCCCTTGTCCTATGTTTGCTCTCCATAATTACCTTTGGCCCCAAAAACTAGAAAAATAGGAAAATTTTCGTGCTATTGATAAAATTATTTAGGAAGGGATATTACAACTCTCCCCTCCCAAATTTTTCTTATCCCTAAGTAACTTTAAAACTGGGTGTTGCAAACTCTGCTTGTTTTCCCATGTGGCATCCTGTTAATTTTGAGTTAATTTGAGTTAACATGTTCTTAGCTTAGGTTAGTTACATCATTTTTCCATTAATCCATTACCAATATGATTAATCATAAGTATAACTAATGAAAGAATGCATGTAATAAAAGCTAAAGATAACACAAGAGAGAAGAACACACAAATATGGCTCAAGCCACGGGAAAATCGCAAGATGGGGAAAACCCTTATTAATTCTTCTTATCATTAATGTAAAATGTTTAGCAAAGAGAGAGAATACAATACTTCAAGTTCAGAATGACTTTCAAATTAGAAGGTTTAATACCACTACCATTAGACAAGAGGATGGTTCCAACAAGGGTGTATATCTAATGTTTGGTGTAGGCTCCAAGGACTTGTGTCTTCTCTTTAATTCTCGTAGGAATGACTAGGGCATAAACATAGTCAGGAACTACCCCATTCATAGCCTTAAATACCTTTACTGTATTGCATATTACCTTCAACCAGTCCCTTCAAATGCTGGTAGCCCATAAGCCTTCTTCTAGGCTTCAAAACCCACTACACAACCTCAAGATAAAGCAACCTTATTTGTGCCTTTATTGCTATAGTTTCTCATCCTCAAGGATAGGTTTCTTAAGCCCTATGGCCTAGCTGTAGGTGACTCAAACTAGTGTGGATGGCTTCAAGGAGAATGACACTTTCAAAATAATCCCAAATTGTCATCAAAATCACCCTTAACAGGTGTGGTTTCTATCTACTTGAACTCAGACCTGTGATGAAGGTAGAATGCCCAAGACAAATCCTAAATGTGCCCAAACCAATCTCGTCCTCCATCCTGTGGAACTCTACCCTTGAATATGACTAAATTGAAGCCAACCTTACCTTCATCTCCTTCGCTGGAAATCACCTTCTTCTGCGGCTACCTCAAAGAGAATAATGAATACCAAAGTGCCTAGGATAGGTTTTTTATATCCTTTTTGGCTAGATCAACTTGATTACTCAAGGAGGGAAATTTTCAATTTTCAATTTTCAATTTTTCTCACCTAAATAAGGTGATTCCTTATGAAATGTCATTTGAGTGAGTGAATACTTTTCCTTATCCACATTTAGTGATCTTTAGGTCGATTTTGAAACTCTTTAAAAGAGGAACCCAATGCTGTAATCATCTTCCTCATAGGAGCCATCCAAAGTGGAATTTGGATCTAATTTCAAATTTTAACACTCCCTCTAAACTACGTAGAATTACACCTGTCAATCCATCCATCATGAACCATCTATGAATCTCATATCTTCTCTGCTCTGCTTTGATGAACACTGATATGAATAATAAAGAAGAATTGATAGAAAGTGAGTCACAAGACCTTGCCACTCTCTAGTGACAAAAGTTAGTTCGGAGGTAGAACCTCAATTGGTCCTAGATCAGTTTGGTTAACACCATACATTATAGCTTATGGAGTACGATAGTACACAATGCATCCATCAGTATTTTTATGTTCCCTATCCTCATTTCCCAAGTCATTGGATAGATGAGAGGTACTTCCCATGTGTGCTAGACTTCATGGGTAGGATGATGCAAGAACATCAGTAGGGAAAGAGCATATCAAATCCTGCTCACAACCACTCGTATGGAACAGTGAAACCAAATCCTACAAACAGACATCATAATCACATGTACGGAAAGGATGAATCACTTCCTACAGTCACACATCAAAATCATCGTAGGAAAAGGATGAACCACCTTCTACAGATATGCAAAACACTGAGAGTAGGCAAAGGAAGAACCATGTCCTACATGCATGCAAATCAACAATAGTATGAACAATCCTACACGTGAGGAAAGGATGAACAGCATCCCATCGACATGTCATCCATCAATCATAGGATTGAGCATTCTACATGTGGGGAAACAATGAACCACGTCCCACCGACATGTCAAAAGATGCATATATGCATCTCGCACTAGGGTACCTGCAGGAGAAGGTGAACCACTCATCTTGCTAATATGCCATAGGAGAAGGTGAACCACTTATCCTATGCATGCCATTAACGAAAGGGGAAGGTGAACCACTCACCCTACACACATGTAAACCATCATGGGGTATCACACGAAAATTTAACCACTCACCCTATACATAGCACACCACTAGGGGAAGGTGAACCACTCACCCTATGGTGGCTTATAGCTTAATAAGTAACCCTAGACCCCAGGAGTTCGTAGAGCTCAATTCTTCAACCAAGAGTCCCTTCATATTGGTAATAGTGCCAAGTTTCTTCCTGGAAATCAAAACTGGATCAATGGGAGCCTCATCCCTTCATTCAACAACGTATAAATTTATAGCAAACATATTGATTTACAAAAAATAATTTTATAATACTGATTAATACACTGTAATTGTTCTTACTCCTTCGTACTCAAGAAGACCACAACCTAAACTAGTCTTTTCACGGTGCTCAATGTCCATCAGACAACCTACTCATCATGAGATATGTTTCCTCAAAATATGTCTTTCAATAGGAATTTCCCTTGTTGTAGCATATGGAGAGGTACGTAAAATACTAGATTCTCAAAATATTCATCTGTAATGACGAAGTTCACAAATGGTTCACTAAAGAGATTTTTCAATAGAGTGGCTTCATAGTAAGTCATGCGTTCAACTTTAATGGAGCTCCTAAAACAACTTAATCAAGTAATGTATCATCATTCTTCTATTTGATACAATATTATAATATTTGAGTAGTTATCAATAAATTAGGCACAAGAAAACCAAGGATCAATGGTTTCTCCATTTCATCAGGTTGTGAAAGACTTATAAGAGACATTATTAAAACTCCATTTTCAATAATTTCTACCCAAGTCTTAGCTACTTTTCCTACCATAATGCTTGGGTCATAGTCATCTTTAAGGCTCCTTTGAAGCCTCGCTTCAGATAGATATGTAGATTTCATCATTATTTGCATCTGGGTAATCCAATTATGACAGATTTTCCATAGGTCCCTTTGAATGTAGGGTGATTGACCTTCCCAGAACATAATGATCGAGCAACTAGAAACCTATCCTATATTTTTTTATAGATCCTTCTGTGCTCATAAGCAATTAATAAATAATCATCAAAGTTATTTTATGACCTTGTTGGTTTGCAATAGAAGGTTTTCAGCATCAATAACAACTTCCTCCACTTTTTCTCCATAGACTATTTCTCAATATCTCATGGTAAAGTTAGCTTTGCAACATATGTAGAAACCATCATGTATTCTACAAAATATTCATACTAATGTTTTTCAATTTTCCAATTAGATCACTGAATAACATACTAAGATATTTGAGAACTAAATCCTTAAGGTCATTTATTCTATTATATCCAGAACTACACTTCATTTCAGAACTATAATATATGATTCAACTCTTAACAATTTGTAGTGACAAACTAGAAATTCCCTTCAGAACTTGGAGTATTCAACTGTCTCTGTCCATATATCTTAACTGAGATATTTTATTGATGGTGCCAATGTACCTGCCTTAATATGATAAGGTTTTTTCCTTCTGGGAATTAATAAAAAGCACTACATTATCATGACATAGGTACCAAGACTCTGACTTAAACTGTCATCCTCAATATACTTTAGAATTGATATAATAAACTTTGTTAGTCATGCACTGTTATTACTTTGTTCACTGGTTGTAAAGATGTTCATACACAACAATATAATGAACAATACCAAGTCTTTTCTAGAGAGAAAATCTCAACAGACATAATCCTTAGCACACATATGCATTCTACAAGAAAAGAGGATGCTAATTAGAACCTTGGAAAGTTAAAAAATGGCTACTAGAATTTTGGAAAGGTCATAATGCACTTCAATTATTTTTCAGTCATCATCATGCACAACTGATCAGGATATAACTCATTGTGTTGTGGAAAAATCAAGGCCGAGATATCAGATCAACACATCACATGGATCTTATCATATTTTTTTATGAAAATCATACTAAGAGTGTATTCCATGTCAGATTCTTCGTCACTGGATCAATATATGTAGATTTGTTACTAATTCAACAACAAAAATAAAATTTTTCAGGATATCTTTAAGAGGGATAAAATTTCACTCGATAAAATATAGATATCCTCCACAGGCTTCTTAAGTTATTATAGATTTCTATTGAATAGATATGCTAACATAGTGCTTGTCACCGAGCTTAGTATGTTATGTAGGTTGGCTTGTAATAAATATCCAAAGAAGATATATTTATATATATGTGACAAAGGCTATCTCCATTACACAACACTTTTACATCTTGAATTTTCACACAATAATTTGTTAGATATCGCTGTAACATATGTATCAGATTTCCATACTTCAGGATGATTGCATTAGGTATGCAAGCTTCAAGACTGACGCTTCTTGTTAAGAGCAAGGCATAAAGAACAAAATAATAATTTGTTGACTTCGATAGCTGCATCACACTTTTTCTAGAACTGAGATTACGCTTCCCTTAAAATGGGGTTGCATAAGTCTGCATAACAAGATTAGGTATTCATTATAAAGGAGGAACTGAGGTTCTATTCAACCTTGTTGTCCTCTTAGTGCCTGAACGTTTCGATCTTCTTGTGGCACTTTAATCACAGAATATTGCAGAGATTTATTTGGAGTGGTCCCCTAAGAGGGCCAAGAATGAACGTCTTAATAACAAGATCTCAACCAAACCTTTCATTGACATGTAGTGTCTTGAAACAAGGGCAATTTTACCAAAAGATTTCATTGTTTTGTGATGAATATCACATACGATGGTGAAACTTTGAGCTCGGACTTCCAGAGATCAAATACCTTATGACGTCCAAATGGAGCTGAAATCACTAGATATTAGTCTTGTGATTTGATTTCGTAATTGTAGGACAAGGTCACTATTTCTAGAGCTCCACAAGTCAAAATAATTCTCAGAGTTATGTTGTAGAACAACGGTCAGGATTAGAATTTTATTCTTATAGTGATACTAAAATAATTCCAACGATGATTCTTACTTATTTCTCAGAGAATAGGAATCAAGTTACGCAATCTTCCACAGTACCGATGAATTCAGATCATAGTAAACTCTGAGTTGTCTTAACTCCACCAGGCCAAATGATTAGGAGTTCTTGACATATAAATTATTTTATGCTACTATGGTACCTTAGAGTCCATGAAATTATATTGAAGGGAAACATATCCTTCTGAATTTTTATTGCTAAATATACCTTTGAAAATATCTTGAAACCACTTAAAAGAAAACCTCATAAATTTTGAAGAATACCTTGATGAGTTCTAGCTTTTGTTTGTAATGACTGAGCTGCTCTTTAAATTTGTGCCCAATTTCACTGATAGGGCTTGTAGAAGTCCTTAGGAAAATGTCACATATTTCCCTTTTTGAACTCGCACTTGTCCTACCATAGAGGTTTGAAGCTGACTTCTATAGAAATTCCTTACGTGCTTCTTAGAGATCGCAATATCTTAAGCTTGGGCTTGTCCTTACCTTGCTTTGATACCATGCTAATTTTGAGTTAAAATGTTCTTAGCTTAGGTTAGTTACACAATTTTCCCATTAATCCATTATCAATATCATTAATCGTAAGTGTAACTAATGAAATAACATAAGTGATAAAAGTTGAAGAAAATCCAATAGAAAAGAACACACAAATATGGCTCAAGCTAGGGAAAAACCCCAAGATGGGGAAAACCATTACCAATTATTCTTATAATTAATTTCAAATGTTCAAGAGAGAGAGAAAATACAATACTCCATATCCAGAATGAATTTTAAATTAGAAGGTTTAATACGAGTGCCCTTTGACAAGAGGATGGTTCCACCAAGGCTACAAATTTGATTTTTGGTGTAGGCTCTAAGGACTTGTGTCTTCCTTGAAATTCTGGTAGGATTGACTATGGAATAAACACAGTTAGAAACTAACCCATTGATAGCCTTAAATAGCTTTATTATATTTCATATTACCTTCAACTAGGCCCTTCAAATGTTGGTAGCCCATAAGCCTTATTCTAGGCTTCAAAACCCACTATAGAGCCTCATGATAAACGAGCCTTGACTCTAGATTTATTGTTGTAGGTTCTTAGCATCCAGGATAGGGTTCTTAAGCCCTATGGCTTGGATGTAGGTGACACAAACTAATGCGGATGGCTTCAAGGACAATCACACCTTCAAAAGAATCCCAAACCATCATCAAAATCACCCTTAACAGGTGCGGCTTCTATCTACTTGAACTCATATAAGTGATGAAGATAAAATGCCTAAGACAAATCATAAATGTTCCCAAACCAATCTTGCCATCCATCGAGTGGAGCTTTACCCTTGAGGATGACTAAATTGATCCCAAACTTGCCTTCATCTCCTTCACTAGAAATCACATTCTTCTGCTGTAATTCATAGAGAAGAATGAATATGAAATTTATTAGGATAGGTTATTTATATCCTTCTTCGGTTGACCGACTTGATTACTCGAGGAAGGAAATTCAAATTTCCAATTTTCAATTTTTCTCGCCTAAATAATTTTCGGCCTTATGAGATTTCATTTGATTAAATAAATACTTTTCCTTATCCAAATTTAGTGATATTGAGGTTGATTTTAATACTCTTCAAAAGAGGAATCCAATGCTACAATCATCTTCTTCATAGGAGCCGTCCAAAGAGGAATTTGGCTCTGGTTGCCAATTTTAACACATCCTAAACTGGAAAGTAAATCCACTTGAACAAGTTCTCTCGGATGTACTTATTTCTTAGCTTCCTCTCCCTAGTCTACAATATGGTCTCAAGTATCAATATCTAGTGTCCCTCTTCAGCCAATGGAGGAAACTTATTGATTATCATAACCTGCTTCTGGAACACCTTTTTAACGAAAGAGACATGAAATATGTTGTGAATTCTTCTCTCCGGGGGTTACTCCAGCTCATAAGCTATGTCCCCAACTCTCCTGGTCACCATATATGGCCCATAAAAGTGTTTCTTGAGCTTATCTACCCCTTTCTTCTTTAGTGAAGATTTTCAGAAAGGTATCAAACATAGGTAGACCATGTCCCCTACCTCAAACCATCTCTCCACCTTATGCTTATCAATGTACATATTTTATTGATTTTGTGCTACCTGCAAGTTATCATTAAGAACCTTGAGAATCTCTTGGCTCGCTTAGACCCAATCCTTTGCCCCTGGGGCCCTACCAACTCCAAATATCATGTCAGAAAAATAAAGTGCATCATAACCATAAAGTGCTCGAAAGGGATACATACCAATCGACATGTGGTAAGTAGTGTTATAGTAGAACTCTCCCAGGTGTAGCCACTTCACGCATGCCCTATGTTTTCTCATGCCATAATTGTGCATGTTACCCTCCAACCATTTTTCCACTATCTCATTCCGCCCATCCATCTGTGGGTGATATTTGGTGCTAGGTATAAGCTTGGTTCCCACTAGCCGGAACAACTCCTGCTAGAAGGCTGCCATAAATGCACTATCCCTGTCACTGACAATGTTCTTTGGGAGCCAATGTTAGGTCCCTATATTACTAGTATAGTCCCTTATTGTTGTTAGTGTAACCCCCTTATTGTTATTGTTGTACCCCTATAACCCCCATATTTTTATTATTGTGCGCTTAAATTATTATTGTTAGGTCGGCTAGGATTACATTACGGCCCCACTAGGATTACATTGTGGCCCCATGGAATCCTATATATAGAAAGGAGGTTTTAAAATTTGTATCATGCAAGAATTGTTCATTCATGTAATGTATTGGAGGTGTCCCCCTCGAAGTCGCTTATTTCTGAGGCATTGATATCTCTTTTCTTCTCTTTTTGTAGTTGGTTTCACAACATTTGGTATCAGAGCTTTGAGATTCTATGGTTTCTCTGCTCCAAATAGGTCATCGTGGCATTTATGCTATAATTTTTTTTCTACGAAGTTTTAGAAGCCAAAATTTTTAGGGTACAAAGTCGAAATCTTGAGGAACATCTTCACAAAATTTTAGATCTTCGTTCATAATATTTTCAGAGATATGATCTGTGGAAGTTAGGTCTTTTTGCAGGCTCCTCAATTTAATCTAAACAGGGCATCGTGGAATTTTCACTATAAATTTTTTTCTACGAAGGTTTAGAATCTAAAATTTTTAAGGCGCGAAGCTAGAATCCTAAGGAAACTTGTCGCAAAATTTTAGGGCTTAGTTCGTAATATTTTCAGAGATATGATCTATCTAAGGTAGTTCTTTTTGAGGCTCCTGAATTTCATCTCAAAGAGGTCGTAGTGGGAAAATCTTCATAACTCTCTCTCTGAGCATCGGATTAGAGTGCCGTAAAAGGTGGTAGAAAATACACAAACTTTAGTTTCTCTGCTATCAATTTCAGATCTAAAAGATGAAACAGTGACATGTGGAAAGTCATACAAGTTTTCTCTACTAAACCAATCCATAATTAGGTCATTGTGGGAGATTGAACATAAATTTGCCTTGGAGAATCCAAATCAAGTCAGAATTGTGGCATTCGAAAGATAATTTAGAAGGATACCTCACTGCCAAATTTTAGATATTGAAGAGCCGAAATCATAGAGATAATCTGATTTCAATATCGAGCTCCTCAAAAGCAAGAAAAAAATGTGTATTGTTTTTCTGAATTGCATAAGTCTTGTTTGAAGAATCAATTTGAATTGATTCCAAGGGCATATTGTGGAATAGATATCAGTATTGGGTTCTAAAAAATACCCCGTAAAAATAATTCAACACCCATTAAGCCTTCAGAAGGCTCTACTATGACTAATGAAGATGAAGAATTGCAACATGATCTATCAAAATTACAAGAGCAAGTGCACCAAATTTCATTATCGCAAAGAGCAAAAAAAAATGAAATGGAAGTTTTGAAGAAAGGTGTGGAAGCGAAGATGGATGGTTTGAAGAATAATATGGATGGTTTGAAGAAAGGCATGGAATATAATATAGATGGCATGGAAGCTGGGATGGAATATAATATGGATGAGATGGAAGCTAAGATCGATGAAAAAATGAAAGACAACATGGAAAAAATGAAGAATGATCTAAAAGCAGACATGGAAGGTTTGAAAAATTTTATACAAGAAATGTTTCCTAATGGTGAAAAGATAGTAGAGGAAACTCATGATGAGAACAAAACAAATGTTATTCGTGACTTCATAAGATCTAATGTTGGCGAGAAGAACCACCATATTCCAGAAATGGATATGAGGAAGTTTGATGGAAAGGATCCTGTAACATGGATACTACAGATGAAGCAATATTTTGATCTCCATAATGTTAAAAACACACAAAAGGTACACATTGCAACTTTAAATTTAGATAAAAATACATTTGTATGCTATTGATGGCTTTTCTCCCGTAAAAAAATTGTCACTTGGTCAATTTTTATGGAGGAAATGATAGCACATTATGAGGATACAAAGAGCAACACCTTCTTTAGCCAATTGATAAATCTCAAACAAAAGGGTTTAGTGGGGGAGCACATTAAGTACTTCCAAAAATTGAATATAAGGGTAACTAATATTTCATAGGAACACAAGATTGATCTCATCATAGGTACTTTAAAGGATAACATCCAACATGAAGTTCACGTTTTGGAACCTGATTCATTGGAGAAGGCATTTAGGTTGGAAAGAAAAATTGAATGTAAAATTATGACGACAAGGAAGACTACCACTAACTTCTATAAGAAGGAAGTGTTGGTATGCCTAGATTCCACAACCTACAAGGTTGACACCACAACAGTTGGAAGAAAAAAGAGCAAAAGGGTTTTTCTACAGTTGTGATAGAAAATACACTAAAGGTCATAAGTGTGCTAAGAAGAAATTATTTTACATAGATTGTGAAGAGGAAGAAATGAGTTTGATGATATCGTGTAATGCATTGGCAGGAATTACCACTCCTCAAACTCTCAAGATAGAATGACATATAGAGAAGAAAAAGTTAATATTGTTGATTGATTCAGGTAGCACCCATAATTTTATTCATTGTAAGGTAACCAAGGAATTGAATTTTTTCCTATACCCAGAACCAGAATGTCAAGTGATGGTTGCAAATGGAGGAACTATAAATTGCTCTGGAAAATGCCATAATATCAAGATAACCATGGGGGAATATGTATTGAATATTCCAATACTTTCCATTCCTATGGGAGGTGCTGATGTTGTACTAGGAGTACAATCATTACAATCTTTGGGGATGGTAGCTTTTAATTTTCAAGAACTTTTCTTGAAAAAATTTTCATAAGGAAACGAAGTCAAATTAAGGGGTATTTTAGGGAAGCCAGGAAATATAATAAGCTCTAATGTCATGACAAAGCTTCTAAATAAAGAAAAACGAGGCGTAATTGCATAATTATTCTCACTAGAAGTTCCAACATCAAAATCATCTATTTCTGCAGATCTCCAACAAGTCTTGGACAATCAATCCAAGGTGTTTAAAACTCCCAAAGGAATCCCACCTATTTTTTATCATGATCATACTATTCATTTGATTCCAGGAAGTGTTCCTCCGAACATCAGGCCTTATAGATATCCTTATGTCTAAAAGAGCGAAATTGAACGTATGATTACAGAAATGTTAGAGGCGGGTATAATTCAACCTAGTCAAAGTTCTTTCTCTGCTCCTGTAGTATTGGTACACAAGAAGGATGGATCATGGCGCATGTGTCCGGATTATAGGGACCTCAATAAGCTCACCATTAAAGATAAATTTCCCATTCCTGTGATTGATGAATTGTTGGATGAATTAAATGGAACAATTTATTTTACCAAGTTGGATCTTCATTCAGGATATCATCAAATTAGAATGAAGAATGAAGATATTCCAAAAATAGCATTTCAAACTCATCAAGGTCATTATGAATTTTCGGTCATGCCTTTTGGCCTTACCAATGCACCTTCTAAATTTCAAAGGTTGATGAATTCCATTTTCAAACCCTTCCTTAGAAAATTTGTGCTAGTATTTTTTGATGATATACTAATCTACAGCAGGTCTTGGAAGGATCATGTTAAACATGTTGACAGGGTGCTCAAACTATTGCAGGAGAAACAATTATATGCAAAAACATCCAAATTTTTATTTGGGGTACAAGAGGTGGAATATCTGGGTTTTATTGTATCTCACGAGGGTGTTAAGGTAGACCCTAACAAAATTAAAGCCATTAAGGAATGGAAATTCCCCACAGCCATAAAGCAGTTGCGATGATTTCTTGGGTTAACAGGGTATTATCGCAAGTTTTTTAAGAATTATGGGAGAATAACAGCACCTCTAACTACATTATTGAAGAAAGATGCATTTTCATGGACTCTTGAAGCAACTAAGGCCTTTGAACATCTTGAAGAGGCAATTTGTCTAGCACTGGTCTTAGCTACGCCAAACTTCACAAAAATCTTTATTGTGGAATGTGATTCCTCAGGAAATGGAATTGGTGTTGTTTTAATGCAAAAATGAAGACAAATTGCTTTTGAAAGTTGTCCAATCAAAGGAAAATATTTACAGAAACCTATTTATTAGAAGTAAATGTTAGCAATACTACATGCATTAAATAAATGGCGAACTTACCTAGTGGGAAGACACTTCAAGGTAAAAACCGATCATGATAGTCTTAAACACTTTTTGGAACAAAGACTATCTTTAAAAGAGAAGAAAAAATGGGTCACAAAGATGTTCGGTTATGACTTTGAAATAATCTACAAAAAAGGGAAGCTTAATGTTGTTGCATATGCACTCTCAAGAAAGAATGAAGAGGTGGAAGCATTGTTTTGTGCCATTTATATTATCCAACTAGATTGGATAACAGAAGTAAGAGATGAATGGAAGAAGGAAAAAGAAGTATGGACACTCATTCAAAAGTTGCAGCAAAATCCTAGTACATCTGATACATTTGGTTGGAAAAATGATTCTTTATGGTACAAAGATCGCTTATATCTTTGTAAGAATTCCAAACTAAAACAAAATATTCTTTTGAAATTGCACACTTCTCCTTTAGGAGGAGACTCAGGATTTTTAAAAACTTACCACGGGGTGAAGAAATAATTTTTTTGGGATGGCCTTAAATCTGATATTCAAAAGTTTGTGGCAGAATGTTTGGCTTTCCAGCAGAATAAAGTTGATACAATTAAGACCCCGGGACTTCTAAAACCTTTATCCATTCCAAGTCAACGTTGGGAGGAGATTTCAATGTATTTTATCACAGGTTGACCTAAGTCGGAAGGAAACAATGTCATCATGATTGTAGTTGATAGACTTACCAAGTATGCACACTTTTGTGCATTATCTCATCCATTTAAAGCAAGTACAATTTCTACTACATTTATGGACACAATTCAAAATCTACATGGAAACCGAAGGGTTATTGTGAGCGACAGAGATCCCATTTTTACTGGAAATTTTTGGATGGAACTATTTTATTGTTTGGGTACTCAATTAGCTCATAGCTCATCTTATCATCCTCAATCTGATGGTCAAAATGAGATATTAAATAAATTTTTGGAATGATATCTTTGTTTTTTTGTATCTGATAAACAAACACAATGGGTCAAGTGGTTAACTCTCCCTGAATGGTGGTATAACACTTCCTTCCATACTGCAGTAAAAACAACCCCATCTATGTCACTTTATGGATATCATCCACCATCCATCACATCATATTTAAGAGAAAATTTGAAAGTTCAAGTAGTGGAATATCACATCGAGCATCAACAAGAAGTTCTACAACTCTTAAAGGATAACCTGAATTTGGCACAAAATCGAATGAAACAACAGGCAGATCAACATTGCAATGAGAGAACTTTTGATGTAGGAGACTTGGTATTTTTACAGCCACAACCATACAAAAAAATGTCCCTCAAGCAAGCTAAGAAGGATAATAAATTATCACCAAAGTACTATGGTCCTTAAAAGGTATTGCAAAATATTGGTACTATGGCATACAAATTGGAGCTTCCTTCTTCTTCACAAGTGCATCCAGTTTTCCATGTTTCATGATTAAAGAAGGTTATAGGTGAAAATATTCCAGTTCAAACAATATTGCCAGAACTTGATGAGGAAGGAAAAATCATATTGGAACCTGAAGCGGTCACAGAAACAAGAACTTGATAGCTACAGAATCGATCAATTTCAGAGTATCTCATCAAGTGGAAGAACTTACCCACTAGAGATTCTACATGGGAGGATAAGAATTTTATACAGAAGCACCCAGAGCTACTCAAGCGTTGAGGACAACACTTTTTTGAAGGAGAGGGGAATGTTAGGTCCTTATATTACTAGTATAATCCCTTATTGTTGTTAGTGTAACCCCGTTATTGTTCTTATTGTACCCATGTAACCCCCATATTGTTATTATTGTGCCCTTAAATTATTTTTGTTAGGTTAAATTGTGGCCCCACTAGGATTACATTGTGGCCCCATGGACTCCTATATATAGAAAGGAGGTTTTGTAATTTGTATCATCTAAGAATTGTTCATTCATGTAATGTATTGGAGGTTTCCCCCACGAAGTGGCTTATTTCTCAGGCATTGATATCTCTTTTCTTCTCTTTTTGGAGATGGTTTCACAACAACCGATGTAATCGAAACACCTCCCGAATGAAAAATGCGACCACCTGTGAGGTTGAATATCTCAATGGGATCGCAAAGAAATGGGAAAATTTAGTCAAGTGATCTACCACCTTGTAGATTCAATCTCTCCCCCGTAGCATACAAAGTCCTATGATGAAGTCCATGGACACACTTTCTCGCTTCCTATCTGGAATGGGAAGAGACTATAATAGACCAGTCAGGTGTAACAACTCCACCTTGTTCCTCTTACAGTTTATGCAATCTTATATGTGCTTCATCACGTCCTACTTGAGCCGATGACAAGAGAAACTCTTATGAATGGTATGGTAAGTATTGAGAAAACTCGTATGTACTACAAGAGGGCAGTCTTGAGCTACCAACATAACCTTCTCACTGGCCTAGGATCATGACTCTAAGTATATTTAGTCTTTCTAGTATTTCATATCATCTATCACCCATAGTCTATCATCCCCATGTTTGTCTCTTAGTATCTCACATGCATTTTTGTACTTGGAATAGTCATCAAAGGGTTGGGCCTTCCAATCATGTGAAATTTCCATCATAGATAGTATTGGGGCCTTCGAGAAAGTGCATCTCCAACTATGTTGTGCTTTCCCTTTGCATACTCGATCTCAAAGTCATAAGCCTCGAGCTTACTCACCCACTTATGTTGCCTCTCCTGCAAGTTATGTTGCTCCAGGAAGAATCAATGATTATTGTCATCATTCTTCACCTTGAACTGGTTCCCCATGAAGTAATGTCTAAATTTCGCCAAGGCTTGCAACATGGCCAACATCTCCCTGTCATAAATGAAGTCGGTCATGGGTTAGCAACTTTCTACTTTCAAAGGCTATTGGGTGGCATCCCCACATCAACAAAACCTCCCTCACTTGAATCATGACACTCTAATATAAACGGTTAAGTGAAATCACCCAAAGAAAAAAGAGAACAAATGCTCATGAGCTTCCTGCGACACTCAAATGCCTCATGTGCTACCTGCGTCCACTCAAAATCCCCCTTCTTCCATAATTTTGTGAGGGGCGATGCAAGCTATAAGAATCCTCTCACGAATATCCTATAGTATGTACAAATCCCTAAGAATGCCCTCATCTCAATCACATTCTTGGGTGTTGGCCAATCCAAAATGGCCATGATCTTCTCTTGGTGTACCTTTACTCCATCCTCTAGGAAAATCACATGCCCAAGGTACAAAATCTATGTCAATCCAAACTCACATTTGGACAACTTCACATATAGTTGTTGCTCATCTAGTATGAAAAGTACTACCTCCAAATGTTTAGGGTGCTCCTCCCACATCCGGCTATAGATGAGTATGTCATAAAAGAAGACAAGCACAAAACTCCAGAATTTCCAAGGAAATACATTGCTCATAGAAAAATGAATAACTAGGTATAAACTCCATGCTGAAATTTGTCTTGAAATTTTTCAGTCAAGGTCTCAAGGCAGATGCAGAAGTGTTCACAGAGGGAGTTCATAGGTCCTTAATCTCAGCATTAGCCTTCCTGCGACAGACATGGATTTGAGGGTATTTGATTCAATAGATTAGTTTTAAATAAATAGGATCAAGTCACAGATACATAGATGTATAACTAATTTTTGGATTACCTTTCTGTGGATTCATTGTCATGACTCGCACAAGTGACATTATGGATGAATGAACGATGGTACAAGGGTTGATGAGTAAGCATTGATAATTTATGAGAATCCATCTAATATTATGTTGTAAAAATAGTTGTTGGTTTTTTCATTGATTAAACGAAGAAATGTCAGCAGAAACCCTAGATGCCTGAAATCATAGATTTACAATTAAGTGGCAAGCGATATTGTTTAGTTGATTTTGTGTTGGATTTTTGAATATCTAGATATGGTAAGAGATATTATACTATATTTCCTATTGATTAATTATCAGTCAAGATTATTAGAACTATATGTTGCTCAGTTGCACAGTTACAACCTATCTCATTGTCGAATAAGAGAAATAATTCTAATGGAGACTAGTTATTGAAGAAACCCTAAATATAAAATCTCTCTAGGTCATTATAGTGGTATTAGAGATGGTTCTCCTATGATTTTGGAGGGTGGTTGAAGATTGAACAACTAGAAAAAAAATTCTGGAAAGGAATATGTAAAGTCATGGCGGAATTTAGAAGAGAAGCAAGCAGAAACTATTAAAAGACTGCAAGAAGGGAGAAAAAATACCCTTACAAGATTAGAAATATTTAACAAAAAGGCTGTAGTATCTAAGGAAAATGAAAAAGATCAATCCCTAGAACTCGATGATAAGAGCACACAACATAAAGGAGGTATATGGAACGTTTTTTTGGCTAGGTGCAAGAAAGCTAGTTCAAATGATATTGATTATAAGCCGAAGCCTATAAAATAAAGCCATGACCATTGGTAACAACACTAAAGATAAAGAAGTCAGCTAAATCTCAGGGAACAAGACAGACTTCTCAAGGAAAGGGAAAACTGATCTGATACCAATATCATTCCAATTTCAGATATGCTAAATACAGACGCATAGGATGGATGTGTTCTTGATATAGGAGAAGGTAAAGAAAATAGTACCCCCTTTGATAACGTGATGACAAATCCTCCATCCAGAGGGTTTCCCCTTGAACACGACTCAACAACAAAGCTACGTTCCAATATTTGGTTGCCGATGATTTTGATGATGCGTGTGTTAAAATGGACAATGACATTTTTGCAATGGAAATTAAGAATTCTAAAAACGTGGAAGAAATTGCACAACCACCTGCATTATTGAAAGATAATCTGTCACACAAAGAAAACTGTCCAAATCTAAAAATAAGAAGATAAGGCAACAAGAATATATCTACTTGAAAACCTCTCATAATTATCCCAACCTCATGTGGATCAAATTTGAATTCACAGAAGGGTCCGAGTTACATAAAAATTTTGGAAGATTTTTTTGCAGCTTTTGAATGTTAGAACACTGCAGAAAGAATAATGAGAAAATGAAGGGAAGAAAAATCACCGTTTGTAGCCAACCTCTTAAGAAATAGGTAAGGTGACAAGGGACATGTAGTAAAATAAGTATTAGGAAATATGATGTGAATCTTCTTGGGAACACTGAAAAATTTATGGGATTATATGAAGAAAAACTGGTGATAGAGGAAGAAAGCCTAGTGTCTACTTTCACTAGTTTTGAAGGACAACCTTGTGAATTGATAAAAAGAAGATGGTAGAAATATATAATTTCTTCTAGACAGTGTTGTTAATGAAATTCCATCCCAAAACAATACTCAGTTGGATAGCAACTCGCGGATATATATGCACACTCACGATCAACATATTATGGCGCATTTTATTGATGATCTCCAACTAGATCCATTTCATAAAAAATGAATGATTTTAACATTTGAAATTGAAGAAAAAATCAAGTTTCCCTCCAAAATCTTTTTTCATCCTTTGACAATTCCCTTGGAAGTGATTTTCAACAAGATTTACATTTTATGGGCAAAGGTACGTTGAAAAGTTAAAACATATGAGACAATTGTTGAGAAGGAGTTCCCATTTGTCTATCAAACAACTTAGTTTCAAAAAATTTCATATATAATTGGCGATCTTCCTACTAGAGATTACTATATCCACTTAGCAGAGATCATATTCACAAATGGCCTATCTAGGATGCAAGGTTTTAATGCCTTTATATAGGAGGATAATATTCCTTCTGATCTTGACATATATGCTCGAGTTGGTTCAAGCACTCCACTTGTTTCTAAGGATACCCCGAGACATGTTATTGATGGATGAAATTTAACTCTTAGATCTGAAGTAGTCACTCGTAGCCCTATTATATGTGCCAGCTACATTAGAAAGGTCATTCTTTTCCTTGACTTTCCTCTTTTACTATAAACTCAGTTGAAATGATCTGAATATGATTTCCTGCGAGATATAATGATCTAGATAAATTACCAATATGAATTTCCACTTCAACTTGACTTGGACGAGGAAAACAATGAATATATTTCTCTAGATGTTGTTGACTTGTTGAATTTGTTGCAGGTATCTTCTGATGAAAACACATTACCAACTGCATATGGTGAACTTTTTCCTCCTCTTGAAAAGAAATGTTTAAAGATAGTGGAGTTCATTACAGTCCCACTGAGGATGGGCAGTGAAGTTTGTTAGCAGTAATTAGTCAAGTTGGGTGTTGTTAAAATTAATATATATCTGATTTTTTACTATCCTTTTAACAATTCCTTGCATCATCGAGTGGAGAACATCATAGTGTCATGCTTAGAGAACAATAATACATCTCCTATCAAGCATCTCCTTTAGGATTGTAACTTAATTGGAAGTTTTTTGGCAATATAAATAAATCCCATTGTTGTTGATCAGAATAAGCCAACAATATGTTACCCAGGAAAGGTTGCACCAAGAATATGGAACATTGATCACTTTACATGAATTGAAAATAAGCTTACTCAGTTTGGAATAAATAATATCTTGATACAATCATTGTTGAGTAGAAACGACGAGTGGACTAATTGGGAAACACATGTTCCTTCAAAATTTAATGTAGAGGCGAACGTCGTCGAGTGGACATGTAGAGGCTCAAAAGTAGAGAGACATACTATAGGTAGTGATGAAGATGATTTCCATGGTAGAGATTATGATAAGTCAACAATGGCTAATAACCTGAGTGAAGTATTTCGATATGGAATGTTTTACAGTGAATATAGGGAAGAGGATCACGAAGCCATTGGTAGAGACAATGAGGATGTATTCTTTGATGATGAATCAATAGAAGCGATTGTCTTCTCTCTCATAATGGGCAAAATATAGGATTGTGTGATGCTGAGAGAGATGATGTTCACCAATACAAATTGGTTTTCCCTTCACGATGACAGGCATACTAACTGGTCATTTCCGACATCTCTTGTTTTGTCATCTTAGAGAGTAGAGGATGGTCAAACAAACAACATAACAACATCAACTAATAATATTGGTAATAATAGTACTAACGATGAAATTGTGTTGAAAGATGATGGGAAGTTGGTAGATACAAAAGGAATACCAATGCCAAACATAAACTTAGGACAATTATAGTCGAAGGATATTTAGAGAGTTCGAATATATGTGAATGGTGATGAGAGATAATTATGTTACAACATGTTAGGATCTATATATGAATTCTATTTTAGATTGTAGAAAATTAACTACAGGGCCTTTCCTCGGGTGCTCCATATACATATGCATGAAAACAAAGTGGTGACCTTTCTATAAACTAGGATCTACCCTACCTTTCACTTAGATGATAGCAATAAATTATGCAATTTAATAACAAGAATCAGCAAGGGAAACACATAGGAAACACCTCAATATACAACCTTGTTTAGATGGCATATTTTTCCCTTTAATCAAAGCCCTTTACAACATAATTTAAGTGTAATTTCCAGTCAATAGAAACAACAATATGGATTCAAAAATGAAAATCCTTACATGAAAAAATACAGTCAATCATTCATTTTCCTTTAAAAACTTAGGTAAGAGAAGGTACTTCTCTTATACATAAATAAAGCTCAAAATCCTCAAAAATGAAACAATAATTAAAATATCCTAGATCCATGATATTTCCTAGGGTAAATAAAAATAATGTATCTCCCAAAAACCTCCTAAAGATAAGTATAAAATACATAATAAAGTTCTAGGATGATTAAGTGGGATTCCACTTGTCCTTTCCTTAAGTAATATGCCCTCTTAGCATTGGCTTGTTAGACCATGTTATAAGCATATTGGAATATTGTGCATTGTTCTCCTCTAGAGATCTAGTTAAGGGATCTCTCAAAATGTTTCAATCGTCAAAAATTGAATGGAGCACTCCACTATGTGAAGGGCTCAACAACCTAGAGATGCACAAAATGTGCTAAAAGTAGCATGATGAAGTAGGGTGTTCTCTCTAGTGAACAATAATGTCCCCAAAAATATAGATCTCATGAATAATTGTGCAATAATTGTCCTTTGGTTGTTCTAACAATCTCCTCAAGGAGTTCGGCCTAAATAAATGTGCAAATATTATTAGTCCATGTGCATAGTAACCATACCTTCTCCAAAAAAGCCAATAAAAGCGGAGAACTCTAGACAAATGTTCATAAGAGGTTGATCCCTTCTCATAAAATAAGTTTTGGGACCCAAAACCATGTGCCAAATGACCTGAATCTATGTCCCAATACCATCAAAGCATCTTAGTACCATGGACTAATAATAGCATTCCCTTAGAATATCATGTGCCACAAAGTGGAGTGATCCTCAAAAATGGGAATGCAACCAATTGTTAAAGCATCTGTCACTAATCCTATAGCTCCACCAACCAAGTCTCTAAATTCATGCAGCATCGCAATGTGACATCATATGAAGCCAGAAATGTAAGACACTTATTTTATTATAGCCCCTGTTGATGTGGCATGTCTCCACATCTGTTCTTGTGCCTAGGGAGATGTGAACTATTCTCTCAAGAAAAAAAATATGCATGAAATTGTGTGGATAAAGGCTTCAAAAGGTGCCCCCAAATATGTGAGGTAATATCCCAAAATTTCCCGAAATATGTGAAGTAACACTTCAAAAGATTATTCATAATAAATAAAAGGCATAAAGAGTATCAAAAATGGCTATCAATCCAACCTCCTCCATATGGAGGCTTCTTGGGGAGGTCTTCAATGTGGATCAAGGCCTCATACAACATCAGGTGTAAGAGGCTCAATCAAAAGAAAAATATGAAGAATTTGGCGAGTTTACGATCTGTAAGATTACCTTTATTATTGGAAATGAAATGTGTCATGAGGTGAAGGAGATGTTGGTAGGCCTGGGTAATGATCTCTTTCATTTGTATGGATATGTCATGGATTTTCTAATTGGATTTATTTTTTCAAAGGAAATGGTATCATATTTTTTTCTAAGAACTTTGATATTGATACTCAGTAAAGTAGTATCCTCATTGATAAACTAGGAAGATCTGGCAGGGATCTACATCCATTAAGTCATTGGATTAATACTTTCATATTCAACGAGAAGAATTCGTTTGGGAGTTTGAATACATCATAGGCAATTTTTCAAGCATATTTACATTGACAAATTTGCATTATAGTTGTACATAATTCCATATAGCTCAATTTTTATGGAGGGATAGAAAATGTCCAAATTTGAATGTGGATGTGGTTGATATGGTTTTGTAATACTGATTTTGGGTTTTATCACCTCAGCTGGTATTGTAAGTCATAGTTGGACTCTACCATTATGTGATGGAGTCTTGCATGATTAAATACTGGCAAAGCTGGGTTTTCCTTTCATTTTTGGTGAAATAAGAAGACACTAGGAATCTATGGTTAACTTGACTTTTTGATGTGGAACATTTTTCTCAAGGGGCAGAAGTAGCCAATATAAAGTTGATACTTCCATCATGCGTAGTATGGGATATCCTTAGTTTCATGTATTCATTATGTGTACTCGATTATGTTGTTTTATTTGTTTTTCAGCTCAAAATTCTATTCAAGGCGTATGTTACATTTTTTTTCATCTACTTGTAATTACATGGACAACACTTAATTTAATACTAAATTATAGTTATATAATCATGATATTAGAACTAAGTCCCTAAGGTATGAAAATTATTTATTCTGACAATTTTCAAATAACAATTTTTAACCCTATGAGGCCTGCCAAGGTACAGTGCATGGTATTCAAATGACTATTATTAAAATTCAGGATAATAAAATATGGCCTCTGGCTTTGACAATATGAGTAGCTAAAACACAAATGTTAGAAAGAAAAATATGCATAAAGATACAGTGCCTGGTGGTTGACGAATTTTCCTTTAAAATGGGGAAGGAAATCTTGATCCCTCTCTACGTAGCTCGTAAAAAAAAACCCAAATTGAATTGTGTTGAAATCAAAAGAAAAAGTCACAGGAATAAACCCCAGAAAAAGAGACCTTAATTCTCACTTTCATCATAGAAAGACCAACAACTCTGATATTCATGAAAGGATGAATTTTTCGAGCACTGACACTAGATTTCAACTCCATCTCCATCCCAAAAATGATGATTTAAAACCATTCTCCTAATGCTCTTCAATACGATTGATCATAGGGTTGAATCCAAATTGGGTATTTCAATGTGAATGGACTAAAATAGACAGAGGAGAAAATGTATCAAAAATTCAATGTAACAATGAAACTAAGTTTCCAGGAAAAGAGCAAAGGATTTGAGAAATAACAATGCAGTAGTTTACTGAGACACGGGGTTTACACAAACCAATATGAATATCACAACCTTTTGAAGCATTTACTTGCATAGCTTATAAAACAAGAACGTTGCTTATAAATCACAAACCTTGGAAAGAAAAAAATTGCATACAACGCTAAGTAATTGATGAAATGTAGTTTATGAATTTACCTTTTAAAACATAATTCCTGGGTAATCTTGGTGTCTCTGTCTACCCCATCACTGCCTTCAATGACCCTTCAATAACTGAGACGTACGTGTAGCATTACAGAAGGAATCCAAGATGTATCTGAATGCATTCACATCTATGAGTGAATCATCCGGGAAGTTAAGTGAGTCTTTCCAGAAGATATGTACATGAATAATGGATGTGTCAGAAGTGTATATCCTCTAGCCATTTTATGAAAATTTTCATTAATCCCAAAATGTTTGTTAATCCCGAAAATCTCCATGAATCTCTCCTCCCACCTATTTGATGAAAATATTCATTAATCCTAAAAATCTCCATGACTCCCTCCTCCCGCCTATTTTATGAAACTTTTCATTAATCCTAAAAATATTCATGACTTCCTCCTCCTGCCAATTTTATGTCAAACCCAAGTTTAGGTGAAGAATCAACTTTCATAGTGTCATATTTCTATTATTAATTTTTTTTTTATGATGAAACGAACTAAATGTTTTTCCTAGTCTCCATTTTAAGAAAATTATAACTAATTTTTTAATTTATGAAAATATAATAATTGTTTTTATAATCGTATATATTAAAAGTAACTAAATTATTAACTATTTTTTAATAATACTTTATATCAAAAAATTAATTTTGTTATGATTTTTTAATACTATGTTAAAAATATAATTGTGTGTGGATAATTTATAATCAGTGTATTTAATATTGAAATGTGTAATTTAAAAAAAATTAAGTTGAGATAAAAAAAATATTAATGGAGATGGAAAAAACCCTAACCTGCAATAAACCCTTGTTTGTCAGCGGACTCCATGGGAGCTTGTCTGCACACAAGAATAGAATGATAGTGGATCAGGGTAGAGGTTATAGGTTTATTTCAATGAAGAGAGTTTCAGGGGATGATTCTGCCTCAACACTGGGAATTTTTTTAATTACCCGTCATACCAACAAGACTGCTCGAATCTCAATACCTTATCTTCTAAGGTGGTCTGTCACCAACGGTCACAGGATTCACTACCATATCCTGATAGTCATTCAGTTTGGAATTTCATTAACAGTTCCAAAAATGTGACAAAGGGTTATTATTATTACCCTTGCTTTCCTTCTAGACCATAGCGGACACGGCGGACGGTCGTACCAGTTGAGCTAGCTCCTCGGAACAGACAGGTTTTTCGTGGCAAGGAGAAGGTAGTCTTGGAATGGAGTTGAACACTCGAAACGAAGAAATGACTGAGGATGAGCTGAACTACTCATCAGACAACTTGGAACCATCTCAGATTTTGGTTGGGTTAATACCTCAGTGAACAGGTGGGATGATCAAGGAAATGAGCTTGCAGGAAAATAACAAGTGGATATGGATATTGGTGATTCATCACATACTACATATCCCTTATTAGAATCCTTCCTAGTAGCTGAGACGGTTTACGTGGAACCCTTCCCAGTGACACTGGCCTCTCTGACATATTCTATCCCTTTACCATCGATTCTCAGACCATGGGAGCAACAAGCCCAAGTCACATTGTATGTTTTGGTCCCGAGAACGAATAATTTTGGGGGCTAATGATGACAACTTGGAGGGGTTTTTTTGTGTCAAACAATTAGGCGTCAATCATGCAGAGGATGAACTAACACACACAATGAATTTAGGGGATTCCCCTTTTGTGGCGTTATCGGTTTATTTTGAGGGCATCAGTCATTTGGTTCCACCTTCGGAGGACATCAAAATGTCAGACTTAGATGAAACACCAGAAGGATAAGGGCACATCTCGGACAGGACCACCCATAGGATTGTATTTTTAAAACACTGGATGCTAGAGGGATATCAAGCAGATGTGCAATGGGATTCAACCAAAGGACAATCAAAGTGGGTAGCCGGTGGGGCAAAGAAGGGATACTGGGCGCTAACATCACTATAATTGGACTTGAGATGCCCATTTTCATGATCAATTTTTACATCCATTTCCATAATAGGGAGGACTTCTCGGACGAGTGGATGGCCAGTACCATCATGAAGGGGGAACACATTATCATGGGAGGAGCTTTAAACTTCTCCATTGAGCTTACTGAATCTTGGGGGTTTAACGTTGTTTGATACCCCTTGTCAGTATACTTTGAGCATTTGATTGATCATGGTGACATGTTATATTTGGCCATGCCCAAAAAATTCTCCACTTAGCGAAACAAAAGGAATGGGGAGGTTGCTCTAGGTAGAAGACTGGACCATTTCCTGATCAAGACTAGGTTGGCTCACATGATTGAGAAGGCTAGACAGTGGGTGGGGTTGGGAGGATCCTCGAATCACTCCCCAATATACCTTTAAATTCAAAGGGATAGTTTCAAACCGCACTCCCCATTTCAATTCAACTCTACCTGGCTGGAGGATCTACAATTACACCTTATGATCGAAAGAGCATGGATTCAATATGATCGGATACCTGAATCTGAGCCTGCCTGTGTACTCTACCGCAACTTGTCAAGATTAAAAACCTTAACTATAATATGGGCCAAAGAGAAGGAAAAAATCAAGAAGAGACATAAAAAAATATTGAGAATGAGTCAGAGAATTTTATGGGATTGGATGGCCCTAGCTTCTAGTCCACTGAGGCCAACGATCATCTCATACAACTAGAAATGGACAAACCCAATTTGTTAAGGAAACATGAGGAAGAGTGGAGACTCAAAAGAAGAGACATTTGGCTCAAATCATGAGATGAATACAAAAGATTCTTCCATAAATGTGAAAAAGGTAGAAGGAGCATTAATACTATCTGGGAATTGAGGGACCAAACTATAAAAGTGGAAAAAAACCATGCTCAACTAACGGATATGGGGATTAGTAATTTCTCTAATATCTATAGGGATCTGAGGGCTGCAAATATTTATGAAATACTTCATATATCCATATCCATGCAAATATTCATGGAGGCTCATGATATTGAAAATTTAAATGCACCAGTATTTTTAGGGGGAGTTGAAGAGGTGTTAAAATGGTTCAAGAAGGACAAGAGCCCTGGTCTAGATGGCTGGCTCATTGAATTTTATCTCACTATCTTTGAATACATTGGGGGTACATAATTCAGGTCATCAAAGAGAGTCAAACTACTAGTTGTATATTTTATTGTTTAATGATACGTTGATAGCCCTCATACCTAAGGTTTTCAAGCCCTTATCGTTCAATGACTATCAACCGATATCCCTCTACAACTGTATTTACAAGATCATATCTAAGATCAATGCCAACTGCATTAAGCCCATTCTATCTCAGCTAATAGACAAGGAAAAATTTACCTTCCTTAACTAGAGATAGATTTGTGAAGATATAGGTACTGCTTAGGAATTCCTACACTCCATCAAGCTCAAAAGACTCAAGAGAACCATTCTCAAGATTGATCACTAATTCCTCCTTCAGTATTCTTATCAATGGAGCAGCATCTGAATTATTTCATGTAGGTATAGGGCTTCATCAAGGTTACACAATCTCCCCTTTTCTATTTTTATTAATTATGGAAGGACTATCAAAACTTTTGGAAAAGTATAAGGTGGAAGGGAATATTAAATGTGTAAAATTATCTGAATTGATTCAAATGACAAATCTCTTATTCATGGATGATGTTCTTAATTTTCTTGATGGAACATGGCATGAAAACACCAAATTCATGAATTAAATTGTACAAAAATAGGAATGCATGCATTCACTTGGCCTTTCTCATTTTGGTCATAGGGAGTTAGAGGAAGGCATAAAATATCTCATTTTTTGTCTAAATCCAAATGCCTAACGCATCACCGATTGGAATTGGTTAATTGACAAATTCGAAAAATGGATTAACATTTGGTAGCAGAGATGGATCTCCAATGCTCGGAGACAAATTATTATAAAATCAATATTGGAGACAATTCATGTTTATTGGATGACATTGGCTTGGATCCCCAAAGGTGTGACAACTAGAATTGAAAAAATATTCAGAAGATTCCTTTGGAGGGGTAAGCAAGATGGAAAAATTTGTGCTTGTATCGGATGGAAGAAGATTCCCAACCCCAAAAGTTAGAGGGGTTGGGGACTAAAATACCTTAATCTATTTGCTATAACATTGGCAACAAAAATGGGGTGGCACTTAATCTGTGCGAGAAGTATTTTGCAAGAGGTAACCTATTTCAATTATTTTACACCATAGACCACCCTCGAATGGATCAGGCGACCCACCTCATACACTCCTAGGTTATCCATTATCTAGTGTGCCATCACTAGATCCATCCACATCATCAAAAAAGGATTTTCTTGGAGGATTGGATCTCGAAAAAATGTAAATATCACGGTAGATGTATGGTCTCGTAGTGGTCATGCCTACCAATTACCATTGTCCATAAAACAACACTTATCGTCAGTTGGAATCCACACCATCTCTCAAATTTCTCACAATATCAATTCCTCTTGGATCTCACACGTTTGGAAATCAGTTCAACTTGACATCCCAGACATTTGGCAGCTGACATGGAAAAATTATCTCAGAGATCTCCATGTCACCAACATAAAATTCACTGAGAGGGGGGATGAAATTTTATCGGCCATATCTCCCAAGGGAAGATACTCTCTAAAGGAGGGGTATGTCTCACTATGTCCTCCAAATACACTGTAAGGTAGATACATTTTGTAAATTTTTCTAATGGTATTTTATGCTATGCATATGGTATTATTGGTGGACGCATGATTCTCCAAGTTATATTATGAAATAAAGGGCTTCCAATGCAGTATCTTATGTACTATGTTTTGCTATCAATAGTAATACATTGACAAATTTTACAAAAAATAAAAACCTTTTTCAGTCTAGTAGTGTTATGTCCTTTTTTACTATAAATTTTATGACTTACCTAACCTTTCATCCTTTAATTTGAAAATTTTGGATATATGTTGGTATATTATTGATGAAAAACTAGATGGAGACTAGTTTTCGAGCATTTTGGGGCTCATGTCAAGGTACATAACACTAACACCATTTTCCATGTCATTGGTCCTATTAGTGTCCATGACAAGTGTTTGGTTGACTGGTGTAGTCATTTGTCTATTTTTTCATCGACCCTATAAACGTTATGACTTAACTGACCTTTCATCCTTTAATTTGCAACTTTTGGTGAACTAGAAGTGATACACAAAAATTGGGTAGCAGAAAGTCATCTTTGCTTCATCTACAATAAAAATGAATTTGAAACAATGTCTATCTTGAAACATCATCCATCCTCAGTAAAGCAAATAGAAACAACAGAAAATCATAAAATCTGCTAGTTTAATGAGAGTGTTGTACAGCAACTAGGTAGCACAAACTCATCTTTTCTTTATGGCTAACACTTGTTCGATGAAATATGGATTGAGATGACATCTTGATGTATGAAAAACCAACCTCTAAAATCTCTTATAGCTGGCAGCTCCAAAACATGATGAAACTAAGTAGGCAAGGAATCCACAACACACTTTGTTTTGGGTATATCTCGAAAACTGTAACATTCTTTTTTGGGTATATCTCCCTTTATTCATTATATAGGAAAAATATCAGTGTAATAGGAAATTCCATACAAAACATGTTCAATCCATGGAGAGGATCAACATAAAATGGAAAAATATTAACATCATGGTTGTTTACATCCTTCTATAAAATGATAAAAGGAAAATTTTATATCATACTTTCCTTCATCCAAAAGAAAAACATATTTGAAAAATGTGTATCTTCAAACCTCGTCCATCTTGAGTAAAGAAAATATAAACAACATAAAATCATGAATCTACCAGTCAACTGACAGTGCTGCGCAGCACCTAGGTAGCAAAAAGTCATCTTTCCTTTATGACTAACACCTATTCTATTAAACATGGGTTGAGACGACATCCTGATGTATGAAAAATAAACCTCTAAAATCTCTAACATATGCTAGCTCCAAAACATCCGTGAAACTCAGTACAAAAGGAATAAGAAGCACACTTTGTTTTGGGTACATCTCCCAAACCATAACATAATTTTTTTGGGCATATCTCCCTTTATTCATTATCTGGGAAAAATATCATAGTGTAATAGGCAATTTCATACAAAACATGTTCGATCCATGGAGAGGATCAACACAAACTAGAAATTTATAAAAATCATAGTTGTTTACATCGTTTTAAAAAATGATAAAAGGAAAATTTCCTAGGATACTTGCATTCATCCAAAAGAAAAAATATTTGAAATAGTGTGTATCTTCAAACCTCATCCATACTCAACAAAGAAAATAGAAACAACAAAAAATCATAAAAGTTGTGAGTGAACTGAAAGTGTTGCGCAACAACTGGGTAGTACAAAGTCATCTTTCCTTTATGGATGACACATTTTTAATGAAGTATGGGTTGATATGGCATCTTTATGTATCACAAACAAACCTATAAAATCTCTGCTAGGTGGCAGATCCAAAACATTCGTGAAACTCAATAGGCAAGGATTGTGCAACACCTACGCAACACACTTTGTTTTTGGTATATCTCCCAAACCATAACATATTTTTTTTGGGTATATCTCTCTTTCTTCATTATATAGCTGAAATTTCATGGTGTAATAGGGAGTTGAAGACAAAACATCTTTGATTCATGGAGAGGATCAACACAAACTAGAAAACTATAAACATTATGGTTGTTTACATCCTTTTAAAAAATGATAAAAGGGAAATTTCCTAAGATACTTGCCTTTATCCTAAACAAAAAAATATTTGAAACAGTTTGTATATTGTAATCTCATCTATCCTTAGTAAATAAAATAGAGACAACAGAAAATCATAAAAGCTGCTAGTGAACTAGCAATGTTGCGCAACAACTGGGTAAAACAAACTCATCTTTCCTTTATAGATGACAAATGTTCAATAAAATATGGGTTGAGATGGCATCCTGATGTGTGACAAACCAACCACTAAAATCTCTAACAACTGGCAGTTCCAAAACATGTGTGAAACTCAGTAGGCAAGGATTGTGTAGTACTTGGGAAACAAACTTTGTTTTTGGCATATCTCCCAAGTCGTAACAATTTTTTTTGGGTATATCTCCCTTTATTTACTAATAAAAAAAATATCATAGTGTAATAGGAAGTTGCATACAAAACATGTTATATCCATGGAGAAGATGAACAAAAACTAGAAAAGTATAAATATCATGGTTGTTTATGTTAGGGTACTCTAATAATAGGGCTCATAATTTTTGAATTGACTATGATTAGTCTTGTAAATATGTACATACTTTGATTTTTGCAAGTTGTATTCCTATATTTGAAAACAATAAAATATGAAAAGAGGGTAAAAGTCCTAAAAGAAATGTCAAAGGACTTGAAAAGAAAATATCAGAAAGAATAAAAAATGGACCCCAAAAGAAAAAAGAAATAATAATAATACATGAAAGTGATGCAAGTCAAAATGCCACTACTTTTACTTTTACTGCAATAATAATGATTATGTTTAGCTTGTTCAAAATGCCATAATCAATGATGAGTTAAATAGTTTAATCTTAACTTTTTCATGCTTTAAATTTCATGTTTATAGATAGAGAATAAAGATCTGTCAAATAGTTTAAACTTGACAAATCAGTAGATAGTTAGAGAATAAATGAGGAGCTCAACAGTTTAATTTGAGCTCTCAAATGAAATAAGGTTAGAATTAGATAATTTATTCTTTAAAAGAAAAATGGATTTAGGGTTGCAAGCTCAAATGCACCCATGGAAATAATGAAAAAATGATAGAATAAATGGTGGGTAGGTAGAAAGAAGTTGTACATGGCATGTAATAAAACATCATCTGGAAAAATTACTAATTTCCCTCCCCTCAAAGTATTCAGTATTAAAAAACATTCAGTTAAAAATGCTGAGAGCATTTCTCTGACTTTTTTTGGGATCAGACCCAAGGCCTGATAACTCATTGGTAATAATAATTGGATTCCCTTCATAAAAACCCATTTCCTCAACATAATAACCCTTTTCCAAAGATATAATCAATTTTCCTAAGTTAAAACACTTTTTCTTAGGGAAAGTAAAAATCCCCTTTAACTAATCTCCTTTTATGCAAAAACATTTAAAAAAACCCAAAAATACTGTTTATCCTAAGTTTTAAATGTAAATGTTTAAAGTGGGGCCATCATTGTACCCAAGTTCTTAAAATACACTTTTACTTAGTACATTTACATATATTTTTACTCATTACATTCATTTTCATATTAACATTTAATTTAATATATTAATTCCTTATAAATATTCCCCCTCCCCATAGTTATATTAATTCATTTATTTAAATACCCCAAAACTCACATAAGAATATCAACCTATGGTTATATTACCCCACGTGATATATACCCCGCTATCCCCATAGGTTAAAACATGTTATATATAACATAACCCGCCCTACGGTTGTAAACACCTATAATTCATTTATTCGCTGTGTATATCATACATCCACATACCCCATTAAACATTATACTTTATGTTTAAAACCATGTTTAAACATATCTTATCAACTCTACCAAATCTAATATCCCGGGTGCCACGACCCATCTGACAAGCAACTCCACCGCCAGATCTTAGCCGTTCGCAAGCCCTTCACCAGATCTGATGATCGTAAACCCGTATCGCAATTTCAATAGCCATGCTTAATCAATTTCAGATTTTTGAAATGGGTTGTATTACCATATTCTCTCTCCTCCACGTGGCACAAAATAATTGGATTGCATCCTTTGGAATGAAACCATTTACCACCTTTTGATCGTGCGATAACTGTCGGGCTATATTTGACCCCCGGCGCCAAAACCACCTTCCTTCTGACTTGACCCGCATTGAATCCATCTACTTTTTAAAACCCGACTATTCTATAAAACTACATATATGCTCAGTTTAAAGGTGTTTCTAATTTTTCTGCATGTTAAACCCTTTCGACTGAAGAAAAGAGCGTTGTACCCCATTTTCATGCCCAAAGAACCCGAAAAACCATTTTCATTGCTGCTAAGACCTCCTAAAGCCTCTAGTCTACTTCCAAAGGACTTCAACAATATAAAAATGCTTCCTAATGACTCAGAATCTCTATTTAAACTCCAAATCCCTGCAAAAAAAAGGTATTCTTCAAGAAAGTAACCTTCCCGTCATTTGAAAATAAGTTTTCTATGAATTTGATCACCATAAACCCTATTTTCCCACAGAAAGACTTTTATTTACTTTCAAAGAATGTATTTGCTATGAAACCCTGATAAAGCTAATATTTTGATACTATAACCTATTTTTAAATCAAAATTGAAGATATTTAAGCCCTTTTACAGATCTTAGAGAACCCTTGACTAATTCAAACTCATTGCAAATACTCAAAAACCTCTTCTGTGCTTGAATTTAACTGTTTTTAGTCCAATTTATCCAAGAAGAGCATAAAAACCCTTGTTATACCTTTTCTTGAGTCTGTAAAGAGTTTGAAGACTAGTTTTGGAACTAAATTGAAGGTTAAAACCAGAAGAAAGCCTAATAGTACCTATTGTTGTTAAAAAAAAACTTCTATAAAACTAAAAATACCTTCTATAAATAGTTTAAGCTTACAGCAGAGTATAAAAGACCTAAAAACAGAGTTTTTAACATTTAGAAGGCTAAAATTGTCAAAATCAAACTGAGTAATGGCTTCTAAAAACACCATTATTATAGATCCACTACAACCTCCTGTTGTAGATGTTGAGCATACACCATTAGCTAATGTTGATTACAAAATAATTGATCTACTACTAGAATTCAATCTTATAAATCTCCACTACTGGAGTCTAGAAAAATCCTTAGATCAGGGAGATGGAGTTCAGATTTGGGAGTCTAATTTACCCAAATATGTAGTTCCACATACTCATCAATGTCTAGAAGTCATTAGGCTATGTCAAACCTACTATTCCCCTGACCAAAGAGCTATGGTTGATGCTAACAGAGAAGTATTGTTTACTATTACTGCAGAGTCTATAAACCTAATGCTTCAGTTGAAACCAAATCCCAATGTAGTCTCATTATCCATAGAAGCTCTTACAAAACTTTATATTCAGTTAATCATTCCTAAGAAATTTCAAATATTCCAAACATTCATCCCTGCATATGTTGAAATCCCAAAGATTAGCCCTCCCTATTCAACTTCCAAATTTCCTAAAGGACCAAGGCATGTCATTTCAATGTTATCCTTTATCCTTGGTTATTTGACTGATGAGCACACTGATGAGTCTATTTTTGGTTTTCTATCCACCATTGTGCCTGGTCAACCTCCTTCTGTCATTTATAACTATGTTGAATACATAGCTAATAATATCCATGATCAGCTTGTGAAATTTTCCACTAAAGTTACTTTCAGATATTCATCCTTCCTCTTTCACATGTTCCTTTACTTCCAAGAAGATAAATTCCCAATAACCTCGGAAATTGGATGTAGAAGGTAATCCATTGTCAGTCTTTTTTTGGACCTCTCTAATGAGAAAGTAATCAACAAAATTCACTTATTTCGATTTCATAGATTGTTTTGTTCATCCATTGATAAACATGCTGAGAAATAGTGTACAACCAAGGATAAGTAATGAGATAAAGAAATTTTTACAGATGTGAGAGAAAAGAGGAATTGGATATTGGTACCTTTACCAAAATCACATAGAGATTAGAGTCTATGGGTCAAACCTTTTGCCCTTTAAATTTACAGTGAAAGTTTTTGCCTTAGAGTACATAAGAAAAATTCTCAATTCAGATTCTATCAAATTCTTAGCTTCCAAAAAGAAGACTCAATTCAAATTGAAGAACCAGGTGGGTCCTTTTATTTGAAATCATAGGGAAGCAGGTATAGAAGCATCAAAATAGTTGTTGGAATATAAATTTGAAGAAATTTTCTTGTGGAATTATGATCCTAATGTAATACTCAGTAAAATGATGGTAAAATGAAAAGTAACCCCTTATATCCATGATAAAAGGCCTGAGATTGAACAGTTTTCCTATAAAATAGAATGGCTGGATAATACCTTGATAGAAACAATTAAACATGGTGATACTAGTCACACCTTCAAAACTGTAAATCAAGAGGATAAAGCCACAAAAAGCATCAGAGAAGAAGGCACCTACACAGTTGAAATGAAAACAGAGACTAGATTCAAAATCAGATATAATAAGAAACATAAGCTCAATCCAATGAACAAGGAAAAAGAAACAATTGAGGTGCTATATGAAGAAAACACAGAGAAAAACACATATTCTTCTACAGTTATTGTGAATGAGCAAGAAAATGATACTTTAGACACTCAAATGATTGAAAAACAACAAATCATGGAGGCATATTCATCACAACAATCAGAGAATACAGACAGTGACATCAAAGAGAAATATAAAGAAATCAAGGCTGAGAATGAAGTGTAAAAACATGAAATTTATTCACAATATCTAAAGCAAACTCCAGAAAATCAAAACATATCACTCTCAGCCTTTGATTACACCAACAAGAAATTTCTTATGACAATGCTACAGCCAACAGTGCCTAAACCTACAATAGTAGCAGACTACAAGAAATTTGACTTGGAAGTACCAGTAGAAAGCATTCATCCTTTAGTTCAAATTGAATTTTATAAGAAAATATTGGAAATGATTTATTCTAGTATGAATACCAAGACAATGAGTTTCCAGAAAATTCAGAACACTATAACCAATTTGAGAGATCAAATTAGGATTGAAAAAGCTTCCTCTTATGCTAATGACACTAGAATCAAGTCCTTAGAAGAACTGGTGATTAGGGTAGGGTATGACCCTGCAAATATAAAGGTTGTAGAAGAATAAGTGAGAAAGAAAAATGATGACATTGCAGCACTTAGAAAACAACTAAAATTTCCTCCAACAGAACATCCTCAGGAAAAAGAAATTGTGATGGCAGTGTGGGTGCAAGTGTTAAGGAGAGCTGCTCAAAATTGGTTTAAATGTTCTCTAATTCAGGAGGAATTAGTTCCTGGTCTTTTATACCACTCTCGATCATCAATATTGATTAGATTTTCTTCATAAAACTAATAAAGAGACAGTCAGAAGCAAAAGTCCCTTTACCCTTCATAATATAATAATGAACTTTAACCCACGTTAAAAACCTTTGGAATAATATTCAAAACCTTCAAAACTTTATAACATTAAAAACCATCGGAAATGAATGTTTAAACCCTTTTGGAAATGTAATATTATAATGTTATTTAATCAATGTTTAAACCTTCTAGAAGTGTTTAGACTTTCGGAAATGTTATCACTTAATAAAGCTTCTTTTGAACCAATATTACAACCGTCAGAAAATTATAATGCACTTAAACCATGTTTAACCCTTTCGCATCATGTATCCGAATTTCAAACACTTTAATGAAATTATATTGAACGAAACCTTCAGAAATGTTCCGAACTTCACCTTTAATAAAAATTTGTTTCATAAATTATCAGGTCCATACCATTATTTGAACCTCCACGCATTCCCGACGTGACCACCGTCGGATCTCCCACAGATCTGATCAGATGGATACCGCATAGAATTGGCCCCTGTGACTTATCACTCCGAAATCATGCGAAATCAGTGGATTTGTTGGTGTGACGTGTCAAGTATTTATTTGATCGCGTTCGAATGGAATGAAACCGCCCACATGCCAAAAGCGGTGTGAGATCAGTACTTTGGTTTCTGAAAACTGCTTAACCTGCAAACCTTCAATTCTGATCGCGTTTGGACACGGATTTCGCTATGTTCTTTGTTTGGTTACTCTCACACGCTGTCTCAATCCTTTTCTCTCTACAAATCGACAATCACAGACTTATCATTGTTACGTGGTTTTTGTTTAAAATCGGAGATACAGAGGCTCTGGAATCCTCCTTTCCCAATCTATAACTCAATAAACACAGATCAATATCAAATACCCAATCTTAAACAAAGAACCATTGTCTCTTCAATTTCTTCTGAATTTCTTACACAAAAGCAATTATACTCAAAATTATACACAGAATGTATAAATTCAATGAATTCGAAGAGATGAACCCTTCGGGGATTTGACAAGTATAACAAAAATGAATAACCCTACAATTTTATTAAATCAGAGGCCAAAACCCTCACAATCAATTATTCTATGGCCAATACATCTTCCTCTTCCTTGGAGGTTACATTTTATTGGTTCTTACATAACAATCAACCTCTTCTTGAGGATCGAATTCTTCTATTTTAGACAAAACCCTAATTACATCATATATTCCCTAAATCTATCAACTAAAGCTAAATATGCTGAAACAAATCTAAAAATATTCAATCCTCCTAAATACTAGTTCAACCCTATCTATTACAACTATAAATTGATAGCTAAAGGTACCAACACCTTTGCTTGTAACATTTTTTTGGATTTTTGGAATAATTAATGAATCCTTTTGTCGCTAAGCCTCATGCCCCTACATCAGACTCCAAAGGAAAAAAATATTCATGGGATCCTATCCATAAGCTCCTCCACAAAACTGCCCAATTTCTGCAGCATGGTTTATGTCATCTAGGTAGCATCCTCAATTGGCTGATCCTTCCATTTGATTAAGTATTGAAAATATTTCTGTCCCCTAGTTTTCTTAAATACTTTCTTGTCTAAGATCCTCTGTGGTTGTAGTGTTTTTGTTGTAGGTAACTGTTTTACCCAGTCAATTTGTTCTCTGTCTTTTGGTATGTCATCTATGCCACCATCTTCATATTTGTACAAATCAGCAACATTGAATATTGGAGATATTTCGATATTAGATGGTAATTCAATTTCATAAGAATTTGTAGAAAACTTTCTCAATATCCTGCATGGTCCCATACTTTTGAATTTTAACTTATTATATTCCCTATTTGGAAATCTTTCTTTCCTCAAGTGTGCCAAAACCAAATCACCAACTTTTAAATTAACTTCTCTTTTGCTCAAATCTGCTCTGTTCTTGTACTTTGTGTTGCTGTCTTGTAGCTGCTACTTTACCTATTCATGTATTGCTTGAATTTCTGAAGAAAACTCCTCTCCTTCAACACTTCTCATTTCTACTTTTCCCATGTTCCTCAATTCAGATACTCCTCTTGGGTGCAGCCCATAAACTATATGGAATGGACTTTGTCCTGTAATTTTGTTAGGTGAGTCATTATATGCGTATTCTTCCTGTGGTAAAATATGATCCCACTGTTTAGGATGTTCTCCTACAAGACTTTTAAAAATATTACCCAAACTTCTGTTCACTACTTTAGTCTACCCATCAGTCTGAGGGAGATAAGTTGAGCTGAAACTCACTTTAGTACCAAGCTTCTTCCACAATGTCCTTCAAAAATGACCAACAAATCTAGTGTCTCTATCAGAAACAATACTTTTAGGTAACCCATGTAATCTGACAATCTCCTTGAAAAACAAATTACCAACATGAGTAGCATCATTGGTTTTATAACATGGAATAACAAAACCATAATTACCATATCTGTCAACTACAACATAAATTGCATCATTCCCTCTCTATGTCTTAGGAAATACTAAAACAAAATCCATAATTACCATATCCCAAGGTCTGTCTGGAATAGGTAACGAAATTTACAAACCTGCATTTTGACTTTTCCCTTTTGCATATTGACAAATTTTACAATTATTCACATAATTTTCCACTTCATATCTCATATTTTGCCAAAAACAAAAATGACTTAGTTTCTCGTAAGTCTTATCAACACCAAAATGTCCAGCAAGTCCACCACTATGTTTCTCCCTCATTAAATTTTCTCTCATAGAACAATTTGGTATGCACAACTGATTTCTTTTGAATAATAAACCCTCTTGCAAGAAATAATATAACCACTGACTTCTGTCCATAAAAATAGGATTACAACATGCTTCAAATGATTCTTTTAAATCCAAATTTGTCTTATAAAGTCCTTTAAGAAAATCAAAACCTAACACTTCAATTTGACTTTCTTGAACAAGAATGCTTTTCCTACTCAAGGCATCAGCTACCTTGTTTGCTTGACCACTTATATGATTCAATAAAAAGTTAAAAATTTGAAGATATTCAACCCATTTTTCATGTTTTTGATTCAATTTAGGTTGTTGCATAATATACTGTAAAGCATGATTATCTGAATATAAAAAATTCTTTAGACATTAAATAATGTCTCCACTTCTTCAATGACTGTACAATTGCATAAAATTCCTTGTCATAAGAAGAGTAATTCCTTCTTATCTCATTCAGATTCTCACTGAAATATGCTACAGGCCTATCTTGTTAACTTAATTAAGCTCCAATACCTTCTCCAGTGGCTTCACATTTCACTTGAAAAGGTTTATTAAAATCAGGCCAAACTATGACATGTTTCTCAGTTATCTTTTTCTTTAAGAACTAAAAATTCCTTTTAGCTTCAGCAGTCCACTTGAATGGTTGTTTGTCCTTATTTATGGTTTCAATGGTAGGTGCATTGATCTTACTAAAATTTGTTATGAATTTTCTATAAAAACTAGCAAGTCCATGAAAAATTCTTACCTCAAAAACACTTTTTGGTGAAGGCCACTCCACAATTGCCTTTATCTTCTGTGGATCCATTTTCAATCCTTCAGCAGAAACAACAAAACCCAGATATACCAATTCTTCTTTCATGAATGAACATTTCTTTAAATTTATCAGTAACTTCTCTTGATGTAACTTCCTTAAGACATAATTAAGATGTCTCAGGTTTTCTTCTTTTGTTTTGCTGTAAATTAATATATCATCCAGATATACTATTGCAAATTTACCAATAAATTCCTTCAATACTTCATTCATAAGCCTCACAAAGGTACTAGGTGCATTTGATAAACCAAAAGGCATTACCATCCATTCATACAATCCCTCATTTGTTTTAAAGGCTGTTTTCCATTCATCACCTTCCCTTATCGTAATTTGATGATACCCACTTTTCAAAGCTACTTTTGAAGAATATATTTCTCCACTCAAACAATCCATCAAATCTTCAATTCTGGGTAAAGGAAATCTTTACCTGATTGTTATCTTGTTGATTTCTCTTAAATCAGTGCACATTCTCCAACCTCCATCTTTCTTTGGACTTAATACTGTACGTACTGCACAAGGACTCAAACATTCTCTGATCAAACCTTTGTCAACCAATTCCTGTACTTGCTTTCTGATTTCTTCATTTTCTGTAGGAGTCATTCTATAAGCTTCTTTGTTTGGAAAATTTGATCCTGGAATCAAATCTATCTGATGAATGATTATTCTTACATGTGGTAATTCATCAAGAAAATCATCCACAATAATATCACAATAGCTTTCCAACGTTGCTTGAATTTCAATTGGAAAATCATAAATTTTAGTAGAAGTAAATACTACCTTAGGTTTGCAAACTAAAGAAAAATTTACCTCATCATCTTCAATCTGCTGCAAGTATTCTTTTCCACTCAAAAATAAAGCCTTTGGATCATACTTTTTACTTGATGCATCTCCTTCTTCCATAGGTAACAATGTTTGATTCATACCATCTTTGAAAAACTTGTAAGTGTTTCTCTTTCCATCATGTACTGTTGCTCTATCATACTGCCAAGGTCTACCTAGAAATATGTGACACACATCCATAGGCATCACATCACACATGATTTTATCTTTGTAATTGCCCGTTTGCAATTCTATTTAACATTGTTCCTTTACTATCAGTTGATGTGCTTTCTGAAGCCATGACACTTTGTAGGGTGTTGGATGTTCCCTTGTCTTCAATTGCAACTTCTCTATCACCTCTATAGAGACCAAATTATCTATACTCCCACTATCAATTACCAATTAACAACATTTCCCTTGAACTTTGCACACACTTCTGAAATTTTTTTTTCTTTGTATTGGTTCAACAACTTCGTTTGTTTGTTTTAACAAAACATGTTTAACCACCAAAGATTCTCCTTTCTCTGGCACAATTTCTTTCTCTGTTTCAGGAAAATTTGTTGCTTCTTCTCTCGTCTAAGCAACAATTGCATTTCTCTGATTTTTCCCCGCATTCTCTTTCTCTGGACATTCGTAGGCTCTATGTCCTAATTTGTTACATCTGTAGGATTTGACTTCTCTTCCTCTATTTCTGCCTCCTCTTCCTCTGTAAGAACTCCTTCTGCCACTTGTATCACCTTCTATGTGTGCATACTAAGGTGAGCTGCTACTAGCTCCATCTCTTGGTGCTGTAGATTTTCCTCTACCACATTGACTTCCTCTTCCTTAGAAAGTACGTCTTCCTTTGGCAGATTGCTTTCTTAGGAGTTTTTATTTAGCTTTTAAGTCCATCTGGTATGCCTATTCTACTGTCTTAGGAGACAATATACTTATCTCGCCTTGAATCTCCATTCTGAGACCATTTATGTACCTGGAAATCTTCTCTGCTGTATCTTGAATTTGTCCTGCTCTTATGCTCTCTTTGTAAAATTATTCTGTGTATTCTTTACTGTCATTAATCTATGTCTTATATTTTTCATTTGTCTAAATAATGAAATCTGATAATCACTAGGCAAAAAATTACCTCTCAACTTTGCTACCATTTTGTGCCAATTCTTGATTGGCTGCTTACCAACTCTCCTTCTTTCTTCTTACACTCCATCCCACCAAAGTGCTACATGTCCTTTCAACCTTGTGACAAAAAAATTAACTCTCTTTTCTTCACCCATCTCTTCATAATCAAAGCATTTATTCATTTCATTGATCTAGTCTATCAACTCTTCTGGATTCAATCCTCCTGCAAAAGCTGATACTTCAAGTCCAGGCTTGGATGTAGATCCTAAAACTGATTTAAAGAATCTCATATCAGGAGTAAGCTCAACATTTTCTTCTTCTTCTTCAACTTCAGGTTCACTGAAATCTTTAGGATCTCTCTATTATCCTACTTCAATTGCTTCCAATCTGGATTGAATTTACTGCATAGTGTTTAGTACTTCAGCATTTGTAACTGGTCTACCTCTTCTTCTACTAGCTCCACCTCTACCAATTCTGACAGCCATATTGGATTTCTTTTTCTGACTTTTGGAATCTTGTTCAGTGTTTGAAAAATGCTATGAATACTGCTTTGCTACCACAAATGATGGCAGTGTGGGTGCAAGCATTAAGGAAAGCTGCTCAAACTTCGTTAAAATGTTCTTTAATTTAGGAGGAATTAGTTCCTGGTATTTTATACCACTCTCGATCATCAATATTGATTATATCTGTTTGATAAAACTAATAAAGAGACAGTCAGAAGCAAAAGTCCCTTTACCCTTCATAATATAATAATGCACTTTAACCCACGTTTAAAAACCTTCGGAACAATATTCAAAAAATTTGGAACTTTATAACATTAAAAACCGTTGGAAATAAATGTTTAAACCCTTTCAGCAATGTAATATTATAATGTGCTTTAATCAATGTTTAAACCTTCCGGAAGTGTTTAGACTTTCGGAAATGTTATCACTTAATCAAGCTTCTTTTGAACCAATATTACAACCTTCGGAACATTATAAAGCACTTAAACCATGTTTAACCCTTTCGCATCATGTATTCATATTTCAAACACTTTAATGAAATTCTATTGAAATAAACCTTCGGAAATGTTTCGGACTTCACCTTTAATAAAACTTTTTTTCATAAATTATTGGGTCCATACCTTTATTTAAACCTCCACGCATTCCCAACATGACCACCTTCATATCTCCCATAGATCTGATTGGACGGATATCGCGTAGAATTGTCCCCCGTGACTTATCGCTCTGAAATCACGCGAAATCGATGGTTTTGTTGGCATGACGTGTCAAGTCTTTATTTGATCGTGTTCGAATGGAATGAAACCGTCCACGTGCCAAAAGTGGCGTGAAATCATTTCTTTGGTTTCTGAAAACCTCTTAACCTACAAACCTTCAATTCTGATCGCGTTTGGACATAGATTTTTCTACGTTCTTTGTTTTGTTACTCTCACACACAGTCTCAACCCTTTTCTCTCTGCAAATCGACAATCATAGACTTATCATTGTTACGTGGTTTTTGTTTAAAAATGGAGATATAGAGTCTTTGGAATCCTCCTTTCCCACTCTATAACTCAGTAAACACAGATCAATATCGAATACCCAATCTTAAGCAAAGAGCCATAGTCTCTTCAATTTCTTCCGAATTTATTACACTGAAGCAAATATACGCAAAATTCTACACAAAATGTATAAATTCAATGAATTAGAAGAGATGAACCCTTCGGGGATTTTCCAAGTATAACACAAATAAATAACCCTGTGATTTTATTAAATCAAAGGCCAAAACCCTCACAATCAATTCTTCTATGGCCAATTCACAATTCCTCTTCCTCATAGGTTACAATTTATAGGTTATTACATAACAATCGACATATTCTTGAGGATCGAATTATTCTATTTTAGACAAAATCCTAATTACATCATATATTCCCTAAATCTATCAACTAAAGCTAAATATGTTGAAACAAATCTAAAACTTTTCAATCCTCCTAAATACTAGTTCAACCCTATCTATTACAACTATAAATTGAGAGCTAAAGGTACCAACACCTTTTCTTGTAACATTTTTTTGGATTTTTGGAATAATTGATAAAGCATTTTGTCTCTAAGCCTCATGCCCTTACATCAAATTGTGCAGGAGGCAAATCAGAAATATGAGATGATGAGTCTCATACTCCAAATTATAGCACAAATGAAGGAAATGGAGATACAAATGGACAAACTTGTCTAAGAGAAAGAAGTTACAAAAAATATGGTAACTGCAGCAGTTCCCTCAACTTTAGCAGAGGAGTTAGCACCAAAAGTCTCATTGAACACAATTGTGACAATGACTTCTTCTACTACTTCTGCTAAGGAATCATCAACTTCAACAGTGCAACAAACAGATGAGGGAAGAAAGCTCATAAAATGTATGGAAGATATTTCCATTCAGAATAATGAGATCAACAGGTTGAAAGAAAAAATTAAAAACTTGGAATATTCCGAGAAATTAGCTCAAAATAATGCTAAAAAATAGGAACAGAAAGCCAAATGGTTAAGTGAGCAGTTGAAGAAGGTTGAAGCAGAATTAACCTTGAAAGAACCAATGGCTTACATAAAAAATCATTTGTGGTCCAAAATCATTGAGTCAATCAATGACGCTTGGCCTTCCATTTAGGTAATCTATGAAAAAAAGTGTTTTCTTAAAGTAGAAAAAGAAGAAATTGGGAAGACAAAGGAAGAGCTTGGTGCCAAACCTGAAGAGGCCCAATAAATAATCAAGTTTTTAAACACCAAAAACAAGAAATAATTGCATGAGATTGGGATAACTTGTACAAATGAAACAATTATGTTGACACCTAATCCTAAGTGATTCGATGAGATTGCATATTATAGTAATTTAGTAAATAATGAAGGCCAAGAGTCATTGGGAAGTGAATCCCTATAGCCTCACCTCCATGTATAAGTACACACACAATCTCCATCTAATACACATTGAGTTTTTCAGAGTTACCTCCTAGTGTAACATGGTATCAGAGTCAGTCCCATTTTTGGCATTCCTGCCGTTGATGTAACTGCCTCATGTTCTGCACTTTTGCAGACTGTCATTTTGCATTTAGTTTTATGTTTTACTTCTCCCGCCATTTTTCAATTCTGTAAAATTTTTATTTTTTTTTACTGCAAATTCTGACACATTTTTACTATAAAAATAATTTTTACAGTTCTTTGCACATTCAAGCTTACTGTGAAAAATATTTTTTACATCTAACTCAATTTTTACAACTCTCAAATCAACCCACAGTCACCTCCCACACTCATAGCCCCATCCCCCTCACAGTCGCTCTCGTCCATCCTTTCCCACAACACCCATTCCCCTCAGAGTCTTTCACGTCCTCCCTCCCTCACCCACTCTACCCCACCCCCTCACTTGCTCAGATCCCCCAGCCCCTCACCCACACTCCCCACCCGCTTATGGCCCTCACCCATCACTCATCTCACTCCTCAGCCCTCCCCATCTCCCCTCCCCTCTCAAGGCCCTCCCCACCTGCTCATGGCCCTCACCCATCGCTCATCCCACTCCTCAGCCCTCCCCATGCCCCCTCCCCTCTCACAGCCCTCCCCACCTACTCATGGCCCTCACCCATCGCTCAGCTCACTACTCGGCCCTCCCCATACCCCCTCCCCTTTCACGTCCCTCACCACCTACTCACAGCAACACAGTCCTCCCAACTCACTATCCCCTCCCCTTTGCATTTTTTATTTGGAAATAATATCATTCTTCTTTTTACATAGTTTTCCCTTCCCTAGAAAATACCTTCCCCAAAGTTTGGAGAGAGAGAGAAATATTTTGGAAAGATGACAACTCCTATGTCTTCTGAAGAGGCTATATGATTTGCACATAGAGAGAAGAGTCATGCTCAATATTATTCTAGAGGAAGGGGTGGCCAAAGAGGAAGAGGAAGAAGAAATTTCAGAGGAAGGGGGGGCAGACAAACTCAAACTAAAAAATATGATCTTCATTGCATATGTTGCAATAAATACTAGGATGATTTATCTACATGTAAGCTTCCTTGGGATAAAATTGATCAGAAAATAAATCAAGAAAAATATAAATCTCATCACAGAGACAAAGGTAAAGCACCTGAATCCGCTCATTATGTTTTAGCACATTATAACAATGGAGTAACTGAAGACTTGTTTGATGTTTCGTTTACTTCTTGGAGAAATGATTGGTTGTTGGATTTTGGAGAAACATGTCACATGACATTTACAAAATATTTTTTTGAAGAATTTACTAACAAATTTTATGGAGCAATATGCTTCACAAATGACCATCAGGTCTTGGCACAAACAAGTTTAAGTTGCCTAGTCTTCCAGATCATCTCCTACATGAGGTTCTATACCTCCCTGAGTTGAGGAGAAACTTATTATCCTTGGTCCATATCCACCAGAAAGGACACTCCATTCACATGTTTGATGGCAAGCTTGAGGTCAAAAAATCATCAGATCACTCACTTGTGATGGAGGGAATTGAAGAAGGAAGACTCTTGAAGCTGCAAGGTTTCTCTGCTCATGTACAAAACTTTGCATTCATTTCACATCATTATGAAGGTACATTCCCATCAAGTCTTTATGGAATGCTAGATTTGGACACTTAAACTATGACAGCCTTCCATTGTTGAAGAAAAATGGTGTTAATGGACTACCTACAATTCCTAGGAAACTTAAGCAATGTGATGCTTGTATTCTAGGAAAGCATAGCAAACACCCATTTCATGATTCACATTCCAGAGCACATAGAAAACTTGATCTTATTCATTCAGATTTATGTGGCCCTGTGCTTGTTGCTTCTGCGAATGGAAATAAATATATGATGACATTTATTTATGATTACACCATAATGTGTTGCATTTACTTATTGAAGAACAAGTCTAATGCTTTTGAAACATTCAAGAATTTTCATGCATGGATTGAAAATGATGCACAAACTCAATTTGGCTCTTTACGTACTGATAATGGAAAATAATACACTTGAAGAACATTATAAAATTATATTCATCAACATGGGATCAGACATCAAACAACTGTGCCATATAATCCCCAACAAAATGGTGTATCTGAAAGAATGAAGAGGAAAATTTTAAATATGGTTCGCTCCATGATGTTTTTTAAGAATGTAAAATTGATGTTTTGGGCTGATGCAATTCTATGTGCTATATACATAAAAAATAGTTGTCCTTAAAATTCAATCAAAAACAAAACTCCTTAGGAAATGTGGCATGGCCACATTCCTTCGGTAAATAATTTCAGGGTCTTTGGTTCCACCTGTTATGCTTTAATACCCAAGGTACAAAGGAATAAACCTGGTGCTAGAAGTCAAAAATTTATCTTCTTGGGGTATTCCAATACCTCCAAAGGATTTTGTCTCTATAATGAAGTCAATAAGAAGTTTGTAATATAAAGAGATGGCATATTCCTTGAATCTTCCAAGACTGACAAGGTTGTTGAGCAACAACTTGATTGCCTGGATAGATTCACACATGCAAAATATTTTCAAGAATTTGATAATTAGATTCCACATCTTGAAGGCGGTATTTGTATACTGAATCAATGTGTGGAATAATTTCCCGAAGAACTCTCTCCCCCACCTGAAGAAGCAACCATGGATGACACCTTGAATGATGTGATTGATAGAATTGAGAGATTGAATCTTGATTCAATTCTAACTCAGTCAAATGAGCATCCTGGGCGATCTTAGAAAGGTCACCCCAAATGGATGACAAAGACACTAGAAAATGTTCTTCCTGATGACGTTGGAAAGACAGGAAAAAGAAGTTCCACTAGACAAAATAAAGGTGATGTAGATAATTCTGATTCACCTGTTGATATGGATATTTCTTATAATTTTGAATTGACTTTGTCTACATATCATGAACCAACTTCCTTCAAATAAGGCGGTTCTCATGATGAATGGAATGAAGTGATGTAAAAGGAGTATGATGCCTTGATAAAGAATGGCACTTGGAAGCTGGTTGGTCCTCCTTTGGGAACCAAACCATTTGGTTGTAAGTCGGTCTATAAGAACAAGTAAAAAGCAGATGGGTCACTTGAAAAGCACAAATAAAGGCTTGTGGCAAAAGGTTTTGCATAGAAATAAGGGGTCGATTATGAAGAAACTTTTTCTCCCAAAGCAAAATGGGCCACCATCTAGACTCTCTTTTCCCTAGTAGCTGAGAAGGGATGGAAATTCCATCAGATGGATGTAAAAAATGCATGTTTGAATGGAGATCTAAAGAAGAGAGTTTTTATGTCCCAACCATAAGGATTTTTTGTGAAGGGCCAAGAACACAAAGTATGGAAGCTTATAAAATCCTTGTATGGCCTCAAGAAAGCATCGCGAGCTTGGTATGAGAAATTAACTTAGCACCTTCTGAAACTTGAATTCAAACATTTTGATGTCGATGATGTAACTTTTTTTGTTAAGAAAGTTGGAAAAATAGTTGTATATCTTATGGTGTATGTAGATGATATTTTGATGATACGGAACAATGAGAGTTATATTGCATCCATAAAGAAAGAATTGAATAAAGGTTTCGAAATGATTGATTTGGGTTATGTTCATTACTATTTGGGTATTAAAGTAACTCAAGATCCTAAATTTATATTTATTTCTCAAAAGAAGTACATTGGACATATTTTGAACAAGTTTTGCATGGATGAATGAAATCCATTAACCACTCCAATGGAACAAAAATTGATGCCCACATCCATTGAAGGGAAGGAATTTGAGGATGCAATGAAGTATAAACATCTTGTAGGAAGTCTTATCTACCTAACTACCACCAGACTAGACATTTGATTTATTGTTGGAATCATCTCAAGGTTTATGCAAAAACTTGCGAAGGACATTGGTCTACTGCAAAAAGAGTTCTAAAGTACTTGAAGGGGACTCAAGACTTTGGACTCAAATATACACAGGTAGGCGATTTCAGCTTGATCGGATACTCTGATTCAAACTTTGATGGGTACAAAGAAACTGGGGTGTCTACTTCAGGTTATACCATGAGTCTTGGATCGGGAGTTGTCTCATGGAGATTAATAAAACAGTCAGTTCCAACAGATTCCACAACTGAGGCAGAATATGTGGCAGTAGCTGAAGCAATAAAGGAAATTGTGTGGCTCAGGAAAATCCTAGAAGATTTGTAGATGAAAAAAATGCATTCAACACCACTTATGATCAACAACACTTCTGCAATAAAGTTGGCCAAGAACTTGAAGTTCCATGATTGAAAAAATCATATCAATAAAAAATACCATCTGATTCGACATGATGGTATTTTTCAACAAATGAGCAGACTGCATACATCCTCACCAAAGCACTTGGAAGAGAAAAGTTTTAAAAGTGCAGAATGATGCTTGGACTCACCAACATCCCTTCATATTAAAGGGGAGAATTTTGACACCTAATCTTAAGGGATTCAGTGAGATTGTATATTATTGTAATTTAGTAAATAAGGAAGGCCAAGAGTCATTGGGAAGTGAATCTCAATAGCCTCACTACCTTGTATAGGTACACACACAATCTCCATCTAATACACATTGATTTTTGTGGAGTTACCTCCTGGTCTGACAAATTCTTGAAGTGAGAAAGGTAACTACAAAGAAAAACTTGATGAAACAGCTAGAAGAGAAGTGTCAAAATATGGATTTAGCCATAACTAGATTTATGGTAAAGTTTGAGATATTGAGGAAAAAAGGATTGACAAACATTCTTGTTTTAAATGATAAACTAATGAAGAAAGAGGATTACAACAAGAATATCAGAGATTTTTCCAAAGAACAAGTAAACAAGGCAGATTGGAAAGGAGTGCCTACAGGCAAAGTGTTGCACAAAAGAATTGAAGATTTTTTTTATTTACAGCATGAGATAAAACATCTCTTTGTCTTCAAACCAACCTTTGTTAGATACACATAGGCTGATGAGAATTATAGAAAACTTACCGAGATCAAGTTACCTAATGAATAATTTTGGCAAAAGCTTACTAATTTGTTGTAAAAGACAATTTACAGTGAAAAACGATGAAAAATAGATTCTTGTTTTAACACAGTAAAAGTAGATTTTTACAGCAGTAAACTAGTCAAAAAAGCACATGAAAGAGTATCAGTGGTTAAAATGTATTAGTAAAAGAGTATCATATGAGAAGATAGAGTTTCAAAACATATTGAATATCCTTTTTCCAGCGTAGAAGACAACATAACATCCAACTGCACCTAAATCCAAACAACATTTCTATTTTATTTGAATAAGTAGGACAACTTGCAAGTTGTTAAGTAGCTGTCACTATATTTTTGTAAGAGATATTTTATTTTCCTTAGAAAATTCCTACGATTTTTCTGGGATACTTTGTAACACTTTTTTTATAATACTTCACTCTTTGAAGTATTATTGTGGAATAAATTGCCGAATATTTCTATAGTCAATATTTTTGTACCTGAAGGGATTTTTTACCAAGTTTCAAGTTAGCAGGCTAGATCAAATTAATAAAGCACAACGTTTCAGGATTCATGTGTCGGGCTAATCAAGTGAAGTACTTTCTACTATTATTTGTTAAATCTTCTTATGTTTTCCATTCATAGTTAAATGTGTTCTAAATTTTAATGTGAAATCAAGAAGTGATATATCAGAATTTGTTAAAAGCACTCTGTTATTTACTGGTTTTCATTTTGATGTTTTCTGCTGATTTCAATAGTAGGGAGCCCTTAATTTATCCCTCTTTTGAATGATCTCTGTCCTCTTCAATCCTTATTCAAATCAAAGAATCCTTCATTTCTATTTATCCCGATTAAGCCACTTCATCAATCACCCTCAAAGATCTTGAATAACTCTGCTATCTTGCCCTGAAAATATTTTACTTTAAGACCTTGATCCTGACCTATGTACTTAACACATCAACTCCATTTTCCTAATGGAGAAACATATCTATCACTATCCATCTCATTAAGTGATTTTTCCCACCAAACAAAACCAAATATCAAAATCAAATTGTCCTATATAAATAGCCTAAGATCATACATTAAAACGAATTTAAATCTTATAGACAGAGCCCTCTCTGAGCCTTAGGAAGGCTAGATCCTAAATCTTGAAATTAGGTATGTTGTTACCTCTAATGTTCTTAAAACTAAAAACTAAAAAATCTCACAACTTTGGCAAGGATTGCACAGCACCTGGGAAACACACTTTGTTTTGGGTATATCTCCCTTTATTTACTAAATAAGAAAAATATCATAGTGTAATAGGAAGTTGCATACAAAACATGTTAGATCCATGGAGAGGATGAACACAAACTAGAAAATTATAAATATCATGGTTGTTTATGATTAGGAGATCATGTCCAAGTTCAAAAATGCTCAAAACTGAAAGTGCTAAAAAATGGTTGCAACCTAAACGATCGGAAAGGTATCGTCATTATGATTTTTGCACCACAAATGGTTCGCAAAACAGAGGTCGTATGAAAAATTTATGAATGTTTGAAAAGTCCAACAAATTCCAAAAATGAGTTAACCAAGTATGAGTTTATTAAATTTGGAAAAAAAAAATTTATTCCAAGGAATATTCCAAGAATATTCCTTAGAATATTCCCTAGAATATTCCATTCGACCGAATCATATTCTTACATTTGGAAGTTTCTTATTCGACGACAGTTTGAATTTATGTTTCTTGGCCTATCACGAGCTGCCATGTGGCCCCAGGTAGGAGGAGATTGGCATTGTAAAAATATTTTTGTATAGTTGGCAAGTTTCGAACCATGGTCTCCTGCCTGCCAGCACCATAGCGTGGCCAACCCGCCAATGCAAACATTCTTAACCATACTACAATGGAAAACGTATTTATGGTGTTAGCATTGAATGAGCAGAAAATAAAAGGGCTAGACCTACATAACGTGACCATACCGCCCGAGCTTGGGCACTTATCATAAACCATGGCTGCAAACAATCCTAACCGTCGAATATTCCATATGTTTCACATGATAAAAGGATAAAATTAAATACGAGAGGTTGCAGTTGGTTAGAACGCAGTTTATTCGACGGTCACCATGTGACCGCTCCACTTAATATTAAATTCCAATACTAACCGTCTGGTAGATTTGGAGTCGGTTTGACAATTTTGGATTTATCCACAAATTAGCATTGCTAACTGGATTTCCTCCAATTTTGGAGGAGGTTTTCAAGGGATATTGGGCAAAAAAAAAAAATTCCATAACTCCTTCATTTTTCGACAAAATTGGATGAAAAAATAGTCAATTTTTGGTATCCTCGACATTCTGAACAATTTTCAATAGGTTTCAGAGCCATCAGAGGTCATATTCAATAGGTTTAGATTCGGGGAAGATCAAGGCGCCATCAAGGACACCATGGTGTAAGTAGTGTATTTGGCATCCTTTATTTTTTTTAAGCAAATGAATAGTCATCTCTAGCTATTTCATACATTCTAAAGCTGATTTTATAGAGAGCACAACCTATTGAGGCTTATTTTCACTTGTACTTACTATTTTTGAGTAATAAGATATGAGGTACATGCCATTGGGAGCTAGACCAGCAGATGTAGCCTAGGAGGGGTGAAATTCTTCATCAAATTTGCTAAGTAATGTGCTATGTAATGTTTTATTCTCTGTTATTTACTGTTGTATAATGATAAACAGTAAAAATACTTAATTAATCCTCACACAAAAATCTATTTAAAAAAACTAAAACTATTTGTTTCACCTACAAACTTCAGAGAACCTTATGCACACATTATAATTATAGTTTGGATACCTAGCAAAACAAAACTAATACATCCATTCAAATCAAGTTCTTATCGGAGCTCAGGTTGAGCATTAGGAGAGTGAAACATTCTCTGCATTATTTTTGTGCAAAATTTGTTTAACAATTTGTAAGGTTTTTCATGCTTACTGAGCTGAAGCCTAAGAGAGGATAAGGTCAATTGGCAAGGAAATACAGTAATCCTCAGCCAAGGAGGGTAAGAGTGGCAGTATCTCCACCTTCAATTTCACCTCCAAGAGAAGCAGAAGAAGCCATAAGCATATCTTCAAGGGAAGGATAAATCCATGAAGAAGTTGATCCCAAAGATGAAGAAAGGGTGTTTAGGAAAGCATTCCTTGATTTGACTGAAATGGTGAGGTTCGTTTATCAATAAAGGAATGAAATTATTGAAGGAGAAGGATCCAAACTTCATAAGGAAGTACAAGGATCAACAGTAGGCCATAATGATGAAGATAAATCCAAGAAGGGTGATGGAGGAAATGGAGACAGTGGAAAGTCTCCATCACCACCCTCATATTCATCTTCATCGACGTCAACCTCTACATCATCTTCAGTACATCATACTCACAAAGTCCAGTACACGGGTAAAATTCCTTTTCTTAAACTTGATGTTAAGTTTGAATTGCCAAATTTTTATGGTAAAGTAAATGCAGAAAATCTAGATAATTGGATTGGGAAATTCGAGGTCTACTTGAGAATTCAAAATTTTCATGATTCTGAAACCAAAATTCAACTAGCTTCATTGAGAATGGAAGGTGCGGCTCTTGTTTGGTGGGATGCAAAAACAAAGGAGGAGATCAAAAAATATGGTAAAATTATCTTATCATGGTCTGATTTCATTTCTGCCATAAAACAAAATTTTTATCCATTAGCTCACATGCAGAAAGCCATAATGGAATGGAAAATTTTTAAATAGTTGAAAGGGAAAAATGTTCAAGTTTATACTCAAGAATTTAGAAGAAGATCTCTTTTACTAGGAATTGATTTGCATAGCCAAGAAACTTTACTCAAGTATATAGAAGGTTTTCATACTTACCTAAGACATACCATTCTCATGTTTAACCCTACAAGCTTAGAAGAGGTTTGTGTTCAAGCCACACATTTAGAGGCAAGGGGTAAACAAAACTTTGATGGGAATGAGGAAAGTGAGTTTAAAGGCAAAGGGAGGAAAAAGAGAAATGCAAATTCTAGAAAAGATAAGGGAAAATTTTTCTGCAAACACACTTCTAAAAAAAGCCATGATGAGGACCATTTTTGGAAACTTCATCCGGAGTTGAAAAAAAAAAGTTTTAAAACCAAAGATAAAGCAAAAAATAAAGCCAAGGATAAAGGAAAGACATTTTCAATAGCTAAACCAGACCTAGGGTCTGAATCAAGAGATGAAACAAAAATCATAGCTATGGCACTAAAGGAATTGAAGGGGAAAGAGAATGAAACTAAACAGAGTTCTAGTTTTTCTAACTGTCACATAGAAGCTCCAAGTGAAGAGAAGAGAATTGAAATGTTTCATGTGAGGGTCATTTCCAAACATACTAAGGTTGACACACTATTTGAGAGTGGGTCGCAAGTGAACCTTATTTCTGAAGACTTAGTTAAGAAACTAAATCTTGAGACCATTCCACATCCGAAACCATATCCTCTTGGTTGGATTTTTAAGGATGCAAATTTATAGGTTTCAAAGAAGTGCATGCTGCGCTTTGCCATAAAAACACATTTTATTGACACGGTTGAATTAGATGTTGTTCCGCTTGATATTACAGGTGTGGTTTTGGGAAGTCCTTACCTGTATGATAGGAAATCTATCTTCCATCTCCATGAAAATAAGTACCATGTATTTAAGGATGGAAAGGAGTACATCGTCAGAGCACATCGCAAAAATCTAGACTCTTCTTTAGTGAATGTAGGGCAGATGAAAAGGCTTTTCAATGAAAGTCAAAATTTGACTTTGATGCTGATTAAACAAAGGGAATTTGTACATAATCCTTTTCACATTAATGCTAATGTAAATAATGAGTTGTTTCAGTCTGAAAGCATGTTGTATTTGAAATAATATGACAAGTAGTTGCAGCAATCGTCTTTGTTGTCGATCGGTGTAGAAAAAAAGGTGTCAACGCAAGGAGGTGCAAAGATCCAAGAGAGGGTAAAGCATGCAAGAAAAGAAGGCACAAAGTTCAGCAATGATCATTACTAGTTTTAGAAAGGCATGGTAATATGGTGAAGAAACTTGGTCCTAAATCAACACAAGTACAAGGCTAATTCAACAAAAAATCACCACAAAGACAGGATGCAAGGTAAAAATAATTTTCAGTTTCCTTTGAATATAGACGAATGTAGGAACAATATGTTTACCACAAATTTAATTTTTCATTCTTCAAGTTTCAGAAATGTGCAGCATGAAAAGGTCAAATTCAACAATAGCTGGTCAACAGATTCAAGGAAAAATTGTCGTTTCTTGAGAAGCTCCAATTAATGAAATCAGGGAAATTTCAGTGGATTAAGATTAGAAAAATGGAGAATAAGTCTCCTCATCTTCAGGTTCAGTAGTCCAGAGAGATTTTTGGGTCCAAAATCTTCCTACTGGGGAGGTGTGATCAGGAGATCATGTCCAAGTTCAAAAATGCTAAAAAATGGTTGCAACCTGAATCGACGGAAAGGTCTCGTCGTTGTGATTCTGGCACCATAAATGGTTTGTAAAACAGAGGTCGTATACCGAAGTTATGAAGGTTTGAAAAGTCCAGTAAACTCCAAAAATGAGTTGACCAAGATTTACTTTGTTAAATTTGGAAAAATTAAAAAATAATATTCCAAGGAATATTCCTCAAAATATTCCCCGGATTGTTTTGGCCGAATCATATTCTGACATTTGGCAATTTCTTATTCAATGGCGGTTTGAATTTATGTTTCTTGGCCTATCATTGACTGCCACATGGTAGGCATGAGGTTTCCACATGGCCCCAGGCCAGAGGATATTGCCATTGTAAAAATATTTCTGTATAGTTGGTAGGTTTCGAACCATGGTCTCCCACCTACCAGCACCACAGCCCGACCAACCCACCTATGCAAACGTTCTTAACCATAATGAAATGGAAAATTTATTTATGGTGTTAGCATTGAATGGGCACAAAATAAAAGGGCTATCCCTATATAACGTGACCATACCACCAAGGCTTATGTGCTTAACATAAATTGCAACAACAAGCAATCCTCTGCGACGACTATTCCTTATGGGTTACATGATAAAATTATAAAATTAAATGTGGGAGGTTGAATTTGGTTAGAACACAGTTTATTCGGTGGTTGGGGTGGCGGTCACCATGTGACCGACCCACTTAATATTAAATGTGAATACTAATCGTCCGCCAAATTTGGAGCGAGTCCAACAATTTCTGAGTTATCCCCAAATTAGCGTTGCTAACTAGAGTTCCTCTAGTTTTGGAGGTTTTCAAGGGATATTGGGAAAATTTTGTTTTTTCCATAACTCCTTTATTTCGCGACCAAATTGAATGCAAAAATAGTCAATTTTGGGTGTTCTCGACATTTTGTTGGGTGTGGAGCCTGATTTTCTTCCTGATTCAGAGATCCTTGTTTTAGCTGGATGCATACCCCAGGAAAATTGTACACCCTTGCATGCGGGGGGGACTTGTCACCCCTGAGGGGTCCGGGGGCTAGCAGTCCCCCATTGGGGGTTTCGGGGGCAGCGCCCCTGAAGCCAAAAATAGATGTAAAATTGCCTTGTAAAAGTATAGTAATTTCTAGTCAATCTGGGCTGTTCATTAGGCGGATGGTCCGACAGTAGAAGTTATGTTTAGTTTAGGGTTTTTTTTTTCCCTAGAAGGCAACCCCTCACTTTTATGAGGGTATTGTATTGCGACTGTGCATGGTATGTGTATTCTCTGAGCGGGAAAAAGATAGGGAGACTGTGAGAGAGAATAGAGGATATTACAACGGATCTGTTTTAGGTTTTGTCTCTTCATTTTTGTTGGATAATAGAAAGGAAGGACCAGTTGTTCGAGGTGGACGTAGCCTAAACTGGGTGAACCACGTATATCTATGTCTCTCTGGTTTTATGTGTTTTGTGTGCTTTTATTTTCGCATATTTTATGTGTTGCATTGCTCTGTAATATTTAATTTTCTAACAACTGGTATCAGAGCCGAAGGTATATTTGGCTAATAAACTAGTAGGAAAGAAGGGTTCCTGGTTCGAGTGGGAGCAATGGCAGAAGATGCTAAGTTTAGGGTCGAGAAATTTAACAGCCAAAACTTCCCGCTGTGGAAGATGCAAATGGAAGATTATCTATATCAAAAAGATCTGTACTTACCATTGAGCAAAAAATAAAAGAAGTCGGCGGCCATGACAGATGTGGAATGGAACATTCTTTATAGAAAGGCACTCGGAACAGTACGGTTGTACCTTGTGGCATCAGTCGCCTTCAATATTTCGAAGGAAACAACAACAGAGGGTTTGATGCAGACGTTGGTGAAACTATATGAAAAACCCTCAGCCTCAAACAAGGTATTTCTTATGAAACGACTATTTAATATGAAGATGTCGAAAGGTGGATCTGTTGCAGACCATTTAAATGATTTTAATATAGTTACCAGTCAGTTAAGTTCTGTAGGGGTAAAATTTTATGATGAAGTTAGAGCTCTGTTATTTCTGTGCTCATTGCTAGAAAGATGGAATGGTTTAGTTATGGCCATTAGTAACTATGTCTCTGTATCTAGTACTTTAAATTTTGATGATGTTGTCGATGCTATCCTTAGCGAGGAAATGCGACGGAAAAGCTCTGGTGACACATCGGGTAATGATTTGAGTGCAGAGTCTAGGGGAAGAAAAATGGAAAGAGGAAATAGCTCAGGATATCACAGTAAATCAAGGAAAGGCAGATCCAATTCTAGATCAGGGATAGTGTGATGGAAATGCGGAAAGAAAGGACATCTAAAGAAAGACTGTAGATCTCGAAAGGGAAAAGAAGGAGATGCACAATAAGAAAATAATCATAAAGAAAATGTGACAGGTGATGTGTTACAATATGCTTTGATTCTTTCTTTCGAAAATGTTATTGATTCTTGGGTTGTAGATTCAGGGGCTTCATTCCATGCCACACCTGATAAGAAATATTTTCATGACTACGTTCAAGGAGATTTTGGACAAGTTTGTTTTGGTGATGATAAACCGTGTAAAATTGTTGGAATGTATAAGGTTCTTGTAAAACAGCAGAATGGAAACCAATGGCTATTAAAGGAGGTAAGGCATGCTCCAGATCTAAAGAAAAATTTGATTTCAACAGGGCAGTTAGGCGGTGAAGGTTGTGTGACAACTTTCACAGATAAAACTTGGAAGGTCACCAAAGGAGCCCTGGTAATAGCAAAAGGTGAAAAGGTTGGTACATTATATTTATGCAATGGTATTTCTAATTCTGCTAATGCTTTAACTTCCAAAGAAGCAGATGTAGCAGTATGGCATCATAGGCTCGGACATATGAGTGAGAAGGGGATGAATATTCTTCACTCAAGAAATTTTTTGCGAGGTTTGAAGAATGTTGATTTGGATTTCTGTGAGAATTGCATTTATGGAGAAAAAAAAAGAGTCAGATTTCTCAGAGTTGGGAAAGAAAAGAGGAGAAAAAAATTGGAGCTTTTACATACAGATGTATGGGGACCTGCTTAGGTATCATCTCTCGGTGGCTCTCGCTATTATGTTACGTTTATTAATGATGCAACTAGAAAAAAATTGATTTATTGTATTCAAAATAAATCTAATGTATTTGATACTTTCAAGAAATGGAAAGATTTGGTTGAGATTGAGACAGGAAATAAGTTAAAGTGTCTCAGATCAGACAATGGAGGTGAATATTGCAGCAAAGATTTTCATAGGTACTATTTAGAGCATGGAATTCATAGAGAGAAGACAGTTCCAAGAACACCGCAAGAAAATGGTGTGTCAGAAATGATGAACATAACAATCATGGAGCGTGCAAGGTGCATGAGATTGCATGCAGGATTGCCTTTACAATTTTCAGGAGATGTTGTAGATATTTTTGTTTATCTAATAAACAGAGGGCCTTCAAGTTCCTTGGATGGTGGTATTCCAGAGGAAGCATGGACAGGTAAAAAGGTAAACTAATATTTTTTAATGCCATTTGCTTGTGAGGCCTTTGTCCATATTAATAAAGAAAATGGAACAAAGCTTGAGGCAAAATCAAAGAAATGTACCTTTATTGGATATGGTGTTAATAATTTTGGTTATCGCTTATATGATTATGAAAATCACAAAATATGTAATATTCAACGAAAAGGTCTTGTATAACAATCAGTTGCAGGAAAAGAAACAGAAAAAAGAAAGCAAGGAATACGTAGTTCTTGATGAGATAACTAAAAAATTAAAGGTGCCTGAAAATGATAATAATCAACAACCACGTAGCACCAAGCACCATAACAACAACAGGCACCTCAAACACCTAAAAGTGGTGTTAGAATATCTACCAGTATAAGTAGACCCCCTGAACGATACTCTCCTTCATTATATTATTTATTGCTGACTGATTCTGGTGAACCTGACTGTTATGAAGAAGCAATGCAGGTTGAAAGCAGGAAGAAGTGGGAGCTAGCCATGGAAGAAGAGATGGACTCATTAATGCATAACCAGACTTGGGACTTAGTCAAGTTGCCTGCAGGTAAAACTACATTGTAGAATAAATGGGTTTACAGGTTGAAGGAAGAAGATGGAGGAAAACAGAGGTACAAAGCTAGACTTGTGGTGAAGGGGTTTGCACAAAAGAAAGGTATTTATTTTGATGAAATATTCTCTCATGTTGTTGAGATGACTTCAATCATAACTATCTTAAGTCTTGTAGCAGCGAAAGATTTACATCTTGCATAGTTAGATGTAAAGACAAAATTTCTCCATGGATATTTGGAGGAAGAGATATAGATGCAGCAACCAGAAGGATATGAGGTCAAAGGGCAAGAATAATTGGTGTGCAGGTTAAAGAAGAGCTTGTATGGCTTAAAACAGGCTCCAAGGCAGTGGTATCTAAAATTTGACAAGTTTATGTCTGAACAAGGTTATACTAGATGTCACTCTGATCATTGTGTCTATCTAAAAAGGCAAAATGATGGCAGCTATATTATATTGTTATTGTATGTAGATGACATGCTTGTTGCAGGATCTAACATGTAGGAAATAAATGTGCTCAAAAGAAAATTGGCAAATTCATTTTCAATGAAGGATTTGGGAGCTGCAAAACAAATCCTTGGTATGAGGATAACTAGAGACAGGAAAAATCGCAAATTAACATTGTCTCAGAATGAGTACATAGAAAAGGTGTTGAAAAGATTTAATATGTAGAATGCAAAACCAGTTAGTACACCTTTTGCTAGCCATTTCAAACTTAGTAAGGAGATGTGCCCAAAGACCCAAGAAGACATGGATTATATGTCTAAAGTTCCATATGCATCAGCAGTTGGAAACTTAATGTATGCAATGGTCTGCACAAGGCCTGATATTGCACATGCAGTGGGAGTTGTAAGCAGGTACATGAATAATCCAGGAAAAGAACATTGGATGGCAGTAAAATGGATTCTCAGATATTTGAGAGGTACCACAAATCAAGCATTATGTTTTGGTGGTTCAAACATTTCTCTACAGGGATATGTTGATGTAGATATGGCAGGTGATAGAGATAAAAGGAGGAGCACTACAGGATATGTATTTACTGTAGGTGGAACAGCTGTCAGTTGGGTTTCAAAAATCCAAAGTGTTGTTGCACTTTCAACAACAGAAGCAGAGTATGTTGCTGCTATAGAGGCTAGTAAAGAAATGATTTGGTTACAAAGGCTTATGGGTGAATTGGGTAAGAAGCATGATATGAGCATGTTATAAAGTGATAGCCAAAGTGCCATTCATCTTGCAAATAACTCAGAATTTCATTCTAGGACTAAACAAATACATCTCAAGTACCATTTCATACGGTCAATATTGGAAGATGGAGAGTTGAAGCTGGAAAAGATACGCACTAGCTAGAATCCTACAGATATGCTAACAAAATTTGTAACCAGGCAGAAACTGAAAATGTGCTCAGTTTCAATTGGTCCAAAGAGGAGTCATTGTCAGGTCCAAAGAGGGGTCATTTTCTAGCAAATGAAGTAGCGGTGGAGTTGCTACAATCAATCTCCAAGTGGGAGATTGTTGGGTGTGGAGCCTGATTTTCTTCCTGATTCAGAGATCCTTGTTTTAGCTGGATGTATACCCCAGGAAAATTGTACACCCTTGCACACGGGGGGGGGGGGGGTGCGGGGGGGACTTGTTTCCCCCACGTTGTCCGAGGGGGCCGACCCCCTCGGGTGGGGGGTCTGGGGGCTACGGTCCCTCAGCGGGGGTTTGGAGGGCAGCGCCCCCGAAGCCAAAAATAGATGTAAAATTGCCTTGTAAAAGTATAGTAATTTCTAGTCAATCTGGGTTTTTCATTAGGCAGATGATCTGACGGTAGAAGTTATGTTTAGTTTAGGGTTTTTTTTTTCCCTAGAAGGAAACCCCTCGCTTTTATGAGGGTATTGTATTACGGTTGCGCATGGTATGTGTATTCTCTGAGTGGGAAACAGATAGGGAGACTGTGAGAGAGAACATAGGATATTATAGCAGATCTACTGTAGGTTTTGTCTCTTCATTTTTTCTGGATAATAGAAAGGAAGGACTGGCTGTTCGGGGTGGACGTAGCCCAAACTGGGTGAACCACGTATATCTGTGTCTCTCTAGTTTTATGTGTTTTGTGTGCTTGTATTTTCGCATATTTTATGTGTTGCATTGCTCTGTAATATTTTATTTTCTAACACATTTTGAAAAGTTTGGAATAGGTTTGAGAGCCATCAGAGGTCATCTTTAGTAAGTTTAGCTTGAGGGAATATCAAGGAGCCATTAGGTCCACGTTGGTGTAGGCAATGCATTTGGCATCCTTTGTTTGTTTTATGCAAATGGATAGTCATCTATAGTTATTCCATACATTTTGAGGATGATTTTACAGAGAGCACAACCTATTGAGGCTTATTTTAACTTGTACTTACCATTTTTGAGCAATAAGATATGTGGGACATGCCATTTGGAGTTGGACCAACAGATGTAGCCCAGCAGGGGTGAACTGCTTCATCAAATTTGTTGAGTAATGTGCTATGTGATATTTTATTCTCTGTTATTCACTGTTGTACAATGATAAACAGTTAAAATACTTAATTAATCCTCACACATAAATATGTATAAGAAAGCTATTTGTTTCACCTGCAAACTTCAGAGAACCTTATGCACACATTATAATTACTTTTTGGATACTTAGCACAACAACGTTAATACATTCCATTAAGATCAGTTTATGTTAGGTTCCTATAATAAGAGGGTTCATAATTTTTGAATTGACTATGATTAGTCTTGTAAATATGTACATACTTTTCTTTATGCAATTTTCTTTCGCTTATTTGAAAATAATAAAAAATGAAAAGAGGGTAAAAATCCTAAGAGAAAGATCAAGGGACTTTAAAAGAAAAGATAAAAAATAATAAAAGATGGACCCCAAAAGAAAAATTAAATAATAATAAGACATGAAAGTGATGCAAGTCAAAATGCCACTACTTTTACTTTTACTACAAGAATAATGATTATGTGCATCTTGTTAAAAATTCCATAATCCATGATGAGTTAAATCGTTTAATCTTAACTTTTTCATGCTTCAAATTTCATGTTTATAGATAGAGAATAAATATTTTTCAAACACTTTAAACTTGACAAATCAGTAGATATTTAGAGAATAAATGAGGAGCTAAATAGCTTAACCCGAGCCCTTAGATTAAATAAGGTTAGAATTAGATAGTTTATGCTTTAAAAGAAAAATGGATTTAGGGTTGCAAGCTCAAATGCACCCATGAAAATAATGAAAAAATGATAGAATAAATGATGGGTAGGTAGAAATAAATTGTACAAGGCATGTAATAAAACATCATCTCGGAAAATTACTAATTTCCCTCCCCTCAAACTATTCAGTATTTAAAACAATTCAGTTAAAAAGGCTCAAAGAATTTCTCTCACTTTTGTTGGGACTAGACCCTAGGCTTAGTAACTGATTGGTAATAAGTATTGTATTCCCTTTATAAAAACCAATTTCCTCAACATAATCACCCTTTTCCAAAGATATAATCCCTTTTCCTAAGTTAAAACACTTTTTTTTAGGGAAAGTAAAAATCCCCTTTAACTAATCTCGTTTTATGCAAAAACATTTAAAAAAAATGAAAAATACTATTTATCCGATGTGTTAAGTGTAAATTTTTAAAGTGGGGCCATCATTGTACCCAAATTCTTAAAATACACTTTTACTTAGTACATTTATGTATATTTTTACTCATCAAATTCATTTTCGTATTAACATTTAATATACTATATTAATTCCTTATAAATATTTCCCCTCCTCGTAGTTATATTAATTCATTTATTTAAATACCCCAAAGGCCAATTAATAATATTAAGCTATGGTTATCTTACCCCACGTGATACATACCCCGCTATCCCCATAGGTTAAAATATGTTATATATAACATAACTTGCCCTACGATTCTAAACACATGTATTTCATTTGCTGGCTGTGTATATCATATATATGCCTATCCCATTAAACATTAGACTTTATTTTTAAAACCATGCTTACACATATCCTTTCAACCCCACTGCATCTAATCTCCCAGGCCCCACCCCTCATCCGACAAGCAACTCCACCACCAGATCTTAGTCGTTCACAAGCCCTACCCTCGATATGATGATCCTAAACCCATATCACAATTTCAATAGAGCCATGCTTAATTGATTTGAGATTTTAGAAATGGGTTGTATTACCATATTCTCTCTCCTCCATGTGACACATAATAATTGGATCGCATCCTTTGGAATGAAACCATTTATCGCCTTCTCATCGTGCGATAACCACCTGGCTGTATTCGACCCCCGGCGCCAAAACCACCTTCCTTCTCACTTGACCTGCATTGAATGCGTTTACTGTTTAAAACCCAATTTTTCTATAAAATTGCATATACGCTCAGTTTAAAGTTTTTTCTAAGTTTTTTGCATGTTAAACCCTTCCAACTGAATGAAAGAGCGTTGTACCCATTTTCATACCCAAAGAACCCGAAAAAAATTTTAATTTCTGCTAAGACCGCCTGAAGCCTCCATTTTACTTCCAAAAGGACTTCAACAACATCCAAAATCTTCCCGATGACACAAAAGCCCTATTTAAAGTCCAAATACCTACAAAAAACAGGTATTCTTAAAAAAAGTAACCTTCCCGTCATTTGAAAAGATGTTTTTTGTGAATTTGATCACCATAAACCTTGTTTTCCCATTAAAAGACCTATATTTACCTTCAAAGAATGTATTCACTATGAAACCCTGATAAAACTATGATTTTGATACTATAACCTGTTTCTAAATCCAAATTGAAGATATTTAACCCTTTTTACAGGTCTTAAAGAACCCCTGACTAATTCAAACCCTTTGAAAATACTCAAAAACTTCTTATGTGCTTCAATTTAACTATTTTTATTCAATTTTATCCAAGAAGAGTAGAAAAACCCTTCTTATACCTTTTTCTATGTCTGTAAAGAGTTTGAAGACTAATTTTGGAACTAAATTGAAGGTTAAAATCAGAAGAAAGCCTAATTTTACCTATTGCTGTTAAAAAAAAACCTATGTCAAACCAAAACTACCTTCTGTAAATAGTTTAAGCTTACAGAAGAGTATAAAGGACCTAAAAACAAAGTTTTTAACATTTAGAAGGCTAAAATTGTCAAAATCAAACCGAGTAATGGATTCTAAAAACACCATTGTTATGAATCCACTACAACCTCCTATTGTAGATGTTGATCATACATCATTAGCTGATGTTGATTACAAAATAACTGATCCAGTGATAGAATTCAATCTTCTAGATCTCCACTACAGGAGTCTAGAAGAATCCTTAGATTATGGAGATGAAGTTTAGATTTGGGAGTCGAATTTACCCAAATATGTAGTTCCACATACTCATCAGTGTCCAGAAGTCATTAGGTTGTGTCAAACCTACTATTCCTTTGACCAAAGAGCTATGGTTGATGCTAACAAAGAAGTATTGTTTACTATTACTGCAAAGTCTATAAATCTAATGCTTCGGTTGAAACCAGATCCCAATGTAGTCCCATTATCCATAGAAGCGCTTACAAAGCTTTATATTCAGTTATACATTCCTATGATATTTCAAATCTTTCAAACATTCATGCTTGCATATGTTGAAATCCAAAAGATTAACCCTGTCTATCAAACTTCCAAATTTTCAGAAGGATCAAGGCATGTCATTTCAATGTGATCCCTTATCCTTGGTTATTTTACTAATGAGCACACTGATGACTCTATTGTTGGTTTTCTATCAACCATTATGCCTGGTCAACCTTCTTCTATCATTTATAACTATGTTGAATACATAGCTAATAATATCTATGATCAAATTGGGAAATTTACCACTTAAGGAGTTTTCAGATATTCATCCTTTCTCTTTCACATGTTCCTTTACTTCCAAGAAAATAAATTCCCAATAAACCTTCAAAAATTGGATGTAGAAGGTAATCCATTTTCAGTCATTTTTTGGACCTCTCTAATCATAAAAGAATCAATAGAATTCACTTATATGGATTTCATAGATTGCTTTGTTCATCCATTAATAAACATGTTGATAAACAGTGTACAACCAAGGAAAAGTAATGAGATAAAGAAAGTGTTACAATTGTCAGATCAAAGAAGAACTAGAGATTGGTACCTTTACCAAAATCACACAGAGATTAGAGTCTATGGGTCAAACCTTTTGCCCTTTAAATTGCCAAAATACTTGCCAATGCGAGTTTTTTGCCTTAGACTACGTAAGAGAAATTCTCAATTCAGATTCTATCAACTTCTTGGCTGCCAAAAAGAAGACTCAATTCAAATTGAAGAACGATGTGGGTCCTTTTATTTGAAATCATAGGGAAGCAGGTATAGAAGCATAAATACATTTGCTGGAATATAAATTTGAAGAAAGTTTCATGTGGAATTATGATCCGAATGGAATACTCGATAAAATTAGAGTAAAATGCAAATTAACCCTTATATCCATGATAAAAGGTTTGACATTGAACATTTTACTAATCAAACAAAATTGCTGGATAATACCTTGATGGAAACAGTTAAACAGGGTGATACTAGTCACACCTTGAAAACAATAAATGAAGAGGATAAAGCCACAAAGAGAATCAAAGAAGAAGGTACCTATACAACTGGAGCAACGACAGAGACCAGATTCAAAATCAGATATAGTAAGAAACCTAAGCTCAATCCAGTGAACAAGGAAAAAGAAACGATCGAGGTACTAGATGAAGAAAACACAGAGAAAAACACAGATGCTGCTATAGTTATTATGAATGAGCCAGAAAATGATGCTTCAGACACTCAAATGATTGAAAAACAACAAAGCATGGAGGCATATTCATCACAGCAAGTAGAGAATATAGACATTGACATCAAAGAGAAATATAAGGAAATAAAGGCTAAGAATGTAGAGTTAAAAATTGAAATTTATTCACAATATCTAAAGCAGAATCTGGGAAATCAAAAGAGATTACTCTCATCCTTTGATTACACCAACAAGAAATTTCCTATAAAAATGCTACAGCGAACAGTGCGTAAACCTACAATAGTAGCAGACTACAAGAAAGTTGACTTGGAAGTACCAGTATAAAGAATTCATCCTTTAGATAAAATTGAATTTCATAAGCAAAGCTCTGAAATGCTTTATTCTACTATGACTACCAAGTCAATGAGTGCCTAGAAACTTCAAAACACTATAACCAATTTGAGAGATCAAATTAGGATTGAAGAAGCTTCCTCTTATGCTAAGGACACTAGAATGAAGTCCTTAGAAGAACTGGTAATTGAGGTATGGTATAAACCTACGAATCTAAAGGTTGTAGAAGAATTGGTGAAAAAGAAAAATGTTGACATTGCAACACTTAGAAAACAACTAAAATTGCCTCCGACAAAGCATCCTCAGGAAAAATATATTGTGTAGGAGGCAAATCAGAAAGATGAGATGATGAGTCTCATACTCCAAATGAAAACACAGATTAAGGAAATGGAGATAGAAATGGACAAACTTGTCCAAGAGAAATAAGCTACAAAAAATCAAATTTCTCCTCCCATAGTCATCCCTATGGTAACTACATGAGTTCCCTCAACTTTAGCAGAGGAGTTAGCACCAAAATTTCCATTGACCATAGCTGTGTCAATGAATTCTTCTACTACTTCTGCTAATGAATCATCAACTTCAGCAGTGCAACAAACAGATGAGGCAAGCAAGCTCGTAAATTCTATGGAAGATATGTCCATTCAAAATAATGAGATCAACAGGTTGAAAGAACAAATTAAGAACTTAGAAGATGCCAAGAAATTAACTCAAATTAATGCTTACACAGAGGAATAGAAAACCAAAAATTTAAGTGAGCAGTTGAGGAAGGTTGAAGAAGAATTAAACTTGAAAGAACTAATGGCTTACATAAAAAATCAGTTGTGGTCCAAAGTCATTGAGTCAATCAATGACACTTGGCCTTCCATTCAGGTAATCTATGAACAAAAGGATTTTCTTAAAGTAGCAAAAGAAGAAATTTTTAAGACAAAGGAAGAGCTTCATGCCAAACCTGAAAAGGCCCAAGAAATAATGAAGTTTTTAAACAGTAAAAACAAGAGAGAATTGGATGAGATTTGGATACCTGATAGAACTGAAAAAATTCTTGAAGTGAGAAAGGTAACTATAAAGAAAAACTTGGTGAAACAGCTAGAAGAGAAGTGTCAAAACATGGTTTTAGCCATAATTAGATTTATGGTAAAGTTTGAGATATTGAGGCAAAAAGGCTTGCCAAACATTATTGTTTTAAATTATAAACTAATGAAGCAAGAGGATTACAACAAGAAGATCAAATATTTTTCCAAAGAACAAGTAAAAAAAGGAGATTAGAAAGGAGTACCTACAGGCAAAGTGTTGCACAAAAGAATTGAAGATTTGTTTTATTTACAGCATGAGATAAAACATCTCTTTGTGGTCAAACCAACTTTTTTTAGATCCACAGAGGCTGATGGGAATTATAGAAAACTTACCAAGATCAAGTTACCTGATGAAGAATTTTTGCAAAAGCTTATAGGTTTGTTGTAAAAGACAATTTTCAGTGAAAAAAGATGAAAAAAAGATTGTTTTTTTTACATAGTAAAAGACTATTTTTATAGCAGTAAACTAGTCATAACAGGAGATGAAAGAGTATTAGTTGTTAAAGTGTATCAGTAAAAGAGTATCAGATGAGAAGATAGAGTTTCAAAACAGATCGAAGATATTTTTTCCAGTGTTGAAGACAACACAACAGCCACCTACACCTAAATCCAAACAACATTTCTATTTTATTTGAATAAGTAGGATAGTTCGCAAGTTTTTAAGCAGCTGTCACTATATTTTTCTAAGAGATATTTTATTTTCCTTAGAAAATTCCTATGATTTTTCTAGGATATTTTGTAATACTTTTTGTAGAAATAATTCACTCTTTGAAGTATTATTGTGGAATAAATTGCTGAAGATTTCTATAGTCAATATTTTTGTACCTGAAGGGATTTTTTACCAAGTTTCAAGTCAGCAAGATGGATCAAATTAATAAAGCATCATGTTTCAGGATTCATGTGTTGGGCTAATCAAGTGAAGTAATTTCTACTGTTATTTGTTAAATCTTCTTATGTTTTCCATTCATACTTAAACGTGTTCTAAATTTTAATGTGAAATCAGGAAGTGAAAAATCAGAATTTGTTAAAAGCACTATGTTATTTACTGGTTTTCATTTTGATGTTTTCTGATGATTTCTAGAGTAGGGAACCCTTAATTTATCCCTCTTTTGAATTTCCTCTGTCCTCTTCACCCCTTATCCATATCAAAGAATCCTTTATTTCTCTTTATCCTGATTAAGGCATTTCACCAATCAGCCTCAAATATCTTGAGTAACTCTACAATCTTGCCCTGAAAATATTTTACTTTACGACCTTGATCTTGACCTATCTGTTTGACACATTGACTCCATTTTCCCAATGGAAAAATAGATCTATCACTATCCATATCATTAAGTGTTTTTTCCCACCAAACCAAACCAAATATCAAAACCAAATTGTCCTATATAACTAGCCAAATATTATACATTAAAACAAAGTTAAATCTTATAGAGGGAGCCCTCTTTGAGCCTTAGGAAGGCTAGATCCTAAAGATTGAAAGTAGGTCTGTGGTTACGTCTAATGTTTTTAATACTATAAACTAAAAAATCTCACAACTTTGGGAATTATTAGAGTGATAATAGTTTACTTCCTTTAAAACATGATACAAGGAAAAATTCCTAAAATAATTTCCTTCATAGAAATGAAAAACATATTTGAAATAATGTGTATCTTCAAACCTCATCCATCCTCAGTAAGGAAAATAGAAAGAATAGAAAATTATAAAAGCTACCAGTGAAGTGGTAGTGATGCACAAAACCTGGGTAGAACAAAGTCATTTTTCCTTTATGGATAACACCTATTTGATTAAACATGGGTTGAGATGACATCCTAATGTGTGACAAACCAACCTCTAAAATCTTCCATAGATGGTAGCTCAAAAATATGCGTGAAACTCAGTAAGAAATGACTAAGTAGCACCTGTGCAATATACATTGTTTTGGGTATATCTCCCAAAACATAACATTTTTTTTTTGGTATATCTCCCTTTATTCATTATATAGGAAAAATTATCATAGTGTAATAGGAAATTGCATACAAAACATGTTCGATCCATGGGGAGGATAAACAAAAACTTGAAAAGTATAAACATCATGGTTGTTTACAGCCTTTTAAAAAATTATGAAAAGAAATTTTCCGAGGATACTTGCTTTCATCCAAAAAAAAAGCATATTTGAAACAGTATGCATCTTCGAATCTCATCCATCATCAGTAAAGAAAATAGAAACAACAAAAAATCATAAAGTTACAAGGGAATTGAAAGTGTTGCACAAAAAATGGGTAGCACAAAGTCATCTATCCTTTATGGCTAATACTTGTTCAATGAAATATCAGTTGACATGTCATATTTATGTATTACAAAACAACCTCTAAAATTTATAACATCTTGAAGCTCAAAAACATGCATGGAACTCAATATGCAAGGACCGCATAGCATTTACACGTCACACTTTTTTTTGGGTATATCTATAAAATCGTAACATATGTTTTTTGGGTATATCTCCCATTATTCATTAGATAGGAAAATTTTCATAGTGTAATAGGAAATTTCATACAAAACATGTTCAATCCATGGAGAGGATCAACGCAACTTGGAAAAGTATAAACATCATGGTTGTTTACATCCTTTTAAAAAATGATAAAGGGAAATTTTCCTAGGATACTTTCCTTCATCCAAAAGAAAAACATATTTGAAATAGTGTGTATCCTAGAACCTCATCCATCCTTAGTAAAGAAAATAGAAACCACATAAAATCATAAAAGTTTCCAGTGAAGTGATAATGTTGCGCAACAACTGGGTAGCACAAAGGCATATTTCCTTTATGGCTGACACCTATTCAATGAAAGATGGGTTTAGATGGACTTATGATGTATGGAAAATGAACCTCTAAAATATTTTGACAGTTTTCAGCTCCAAAACATGCCTGATACTCAGTAGGCAAGTACTGCGCAACACCTGCGCAACACACTTTGTTTTGGGTATATCTCCCAAATCATAACATTTTTTTTTTGGGTATATCTCCCTTTATTCATCATATAGACAAAATATCATAGTGTAATAGGCATTTTCATACAAAAAATGTTCGATCCATGGAGAGGATCAACAAAAACTGGAAAATTATAAACATCATGGTTGTTTACATCCTTTTAAAAAATGATAAAAGGAAAAATTCCTAGGATACTTTCCTTCATCCAAAAGAAAAACATATTTGAAATAGTGTGTATCTTCGAACATCATCCATCCTGATAGCGGGGTACCCCTGCTATCCCACATTTTCTACTCTCATGCATATAAAAATGCATCTCCAAATTTTGGCCAGATACAATTTCCTATCTGGCAATTTCAATACTCTATTTTTTGACAATTTAAATAAATAAGTGTGGAAGCTTTAATATCTCTTGTCCTATGGATATGGAACCATATACAACAACCAAATTTAGTTCTAAGGTTTATAAGCCAAATGACCCTTAGAAATACTCATGGCCACACTATTTCATTTTCAAATATCAAACATAAATAACTGACACCAATTATATGGAAATTGACTTCAACCTCAACACCACATCTGGCCACAATACATTTTTGTGCTCATGCATAACACCAAGGGTTAATTTTAATTAAATCACATGACATGTGATTTTGGTCCCACAACCCATTCGTCAACCCATAACATATCAAACCATTATAACACATCTGCGCAATAATAATGTTGTCCACCAGGTTTTCACGCATCTTCATGGTTTTTGCTCCTATGGGTTAATTTCAAATAAGCCACATATATGTTATGCTCATACTTTCCTTTCACACTTTAATAAAACCCAACCTTAAATTTCGGGCACACAGAAATATTCAACGCACCTTGGGCTAAGTTCATGCATCTTCACAATGCTAACATCGTCTGACCCTTGGATCGGATCATCCAACAGATATCGCGCTCCTAACTGCACACTTTTTAATCATTCAAAATCACGCGATGAAAATGGGTCCCAGCATTTAACTTACCCTTCACATCCAATAGCTGAGATGTCGTCACATCAAACTTCAGTGATCCAATGAATATAATGAAAATTGCTTTTTTTTAACCTCAGAACTTTAACGCTAAAAAAAAAACCCGATAAAAGTGGTTTTACTCTTACCACATTTTCCACGCGTCAAACAAAGGCCGATATCATGTTTTTTTTCACAATTCCGCTTACTACTCTTCTGGTCCCGTGATACTTCTTGTTTTCTACCTCCGAAATTGCCCTCACTAATTATTCAAGGTTACGCTTCATCTTCATGATTCCACCACGCTATTTCAATTTCACAATTGAACAGTCTCCTTACCCTTCGCTATCGATTGTGCTCCGCTTGTTCCACACAAGTGCTAATAAACCAATGCCTTGTACCCATCACTTAAGGCATTTCATTGCTCCCTTTAAAGATTTGAACAGTACCCTTTTTGACGCTATACAAAAGCCCATTACAGAATTCCTTCATTCCTTCGAGCTCTTTAACTTGTTAACCCAATTTTCTATGGCTTCGAATTAAATTTAACTTCATTCCACGCAGGCTAAATTTAAACTCTGTGTTTCTATTTTCATGCCAGAACGCGATTTCACCATAAATACATTAATGTGATTTTATCTAATCTGAAATTAACCAGTTGCAATTCTTAACATAGAACTTCATCATGCGCTTCTTATATACTCTCTCACAAAAACTTAAAACAGGCCTTATGCATACATTTCATATATCAAACCCTAAACACAAGATTTCACCCATACATAACTCAATCAATAAATGCACATAATTTATAACCAATTCTTCATATATACATATACAAATTTAATCAAATACAAGAGACCTTCTTCACTCTCTCACACAGACCTAATTTTCTGATGATTGGCCTTTCAATCAAAATGCCCGTAGGCTACAAACTCTGTTTCCTAAAACTGAAGCCTCACACACTCTGCCCCTCTTGTTTAATGCCTTTGAGGCTTATATTTAAATTGATCATGAATCGATTCAACTTCTTCAATGACTCAAGAAAACTGTTGAATTTCCTCAAAATCCTAAATTTAGCCTAGCTCCCTAAACTGACTCTTCATATTCCTGGTTAATCGACTTCCCCTCATGTTATCCAATGATTTGAGAGCATTTACAATTCCTCACTATATGTATTCAAAATACTAACAATTACATAAGAATTTAGAAACATCAGACCCCCCTATGTCTACTAAAGTACAAAGTATTTCTTGAGCCTAATGCCCCTACATCAGACTCCCAAGGTTAAAATTTATCATGATCTCCTGATCATGTGCCTTCAGTCCTTGTCTTCCTGGGTCCCACACTTTGTTCTGCAACTGATCATCTATTGCAATATTCTTCTTTTGCACTTCTCCAGGCTTCCATATCTTATTTTGTCTGGCTCCACCAGCTGCACTTTTACATTCTCTTTCTATCTTCCCTTTGCTGCTGCTTCTTTTGCTTGTCTTTCCTATTGCTACCTTCCTCTGAGACACTTTCATCATCAAGTTTCTCATAAATTCAATTTCTCTGTCTAATATGTCTTCTGACTACTGGATACTGCTTCCTCTTGATTGCTAAATTCTTACCTTTGCTTCTACTTGTTGAGTTCTTATTTGCTGAGCCCTAACTTTCACTTGCTGAAATCCTGTCGTTGCTACCACCGAATCATCCATGCCCTCTTGTTATCTGTAACAGAAAAACTATTCCTGATTGTCACGCATGACAATTTCTTCATTCTCTGACTTCAGTAAATTCCTGGACTGGTATTTAAATTTCTAGTCACTGTCATCATCTCTTTTCCTCTCTTCCTGAACCAAACATCCTTTAGTCCTTCCATAAGCACCCGCAATCATTAAACAAACACCAAATTCATAAAATCCTTGTGTCTCTTCCTCCTCTACATTTTAGATTGTTGCTCTAACATTTTCTCTGGAAACTCTTCAATTTGCTACTCTTCCATTTCATTATCTTCTCTAAATGTTTTCAGCAAACAACCTAGCCATCTATTTTCAAGAATTTCATTGATATGCTGCAAACTTGGTTTAGCATATTCTTCTCCATTTTCATTGAAAATCTTTAGTAATTGTCTGTCATCTTCTTCATTGATTCTAGCAAGCAATTCAAGTTCTTCAAGTACTGTGTCCTCATCTTCTATCAGAGTAAAATTCTGATTCTCCACCATTGTAGTAGTCCCAAAATTCTATCCTCCAGTCGTCTCTTTGTCCATCAGACAAATCAGCTCCTCCTTGTCATTATCAGTAACAAATTTTTCATTATCAAACACAACTTCATTGAAACAATTTGTTTCCAAAAACAAGGAATTTATGAATTCCTTTTTTTGCAGTAATTCAACATGATGTTCCTCTTAAAGAAAATCATCATCATACTTGACTTGGAAACCTTCAGCTTCACTCATTACAGTTTCATCACATGAACTGTATTCTTCAATACCTGCACTCACACACAACCTGTCAATTTTAAAATCATAAGACCCCACGGTCTCATTTGATGATTCAATCATCAAATATTCTTTCCATTGTTCCAAATCCTTTCCAAGACCCAGAAAGTGTTCATTGTCTTCACTCCCTTGTATCCTCACATTCTGCAATCCCCAATTTTGAAATTGAGGTTCTCCTTCCTGCATTGAATCCTGGTTGTTCATCATTATCTCTAGCAATCCAATTTCTTCATTCCATGGATTAAATTCTTCCACAAAATTTTCCTCCTCCTTTCTTTGGCTTTCCAGTGGTGTCAAATTTTCTCCATCGCCAACAAAATCTGTGTTCACAAAACAATTTCTAAAACAAAAATCATAAGGCCTCAGTGCCTCTCCTTACTCTACCAGCATTTCAGTGGGTTGTCCTGAAATTCCTTCTTTCTCTATCTGCAAATCAGTATGTTGATTCACTTTTCGCAAAGAATTCTCTAAAGAATTCCCAAGACTGCCAACAAGTCTTTCATTCACACCATCTACCTCCATGATGGTTTCCTGTTCTCTGTAGTGAACTCTGCCTTCTGCAATCTCTCTTTCATACTCTGAATTCTCCAACAAATATTCCAGCAATGAAATTTTTCTGTGGCATTCTTTAAGAACTTCATCACCACTTAATATCCTGACATTCATACACAAACTTTCAGTTTGTAGACTAGGAGGTTCAACAGCTTCAAATAGTGTTTCACACATCAGTTCTTTGAACTGATCCTCTACTTCTTCATCCACAAGAATTTATTCCTGTGCTACAAAAGCTTCAATCATAAATACATCACTGCTTCCTTCAGTCAAGAGACATTCTCCGGCATTGCGTTTTAATTCAGAGTATTCATCTTCTGAGACACACTTCTTCATACTTGTGACTTCTTCACAAGATTGCTCATCCTCCTTTGTAAAACCTTTAATCACATCAAAATTATCAATCACAAAAATACAAGGCTTCACATCATCCAGCTGACCTAGACTTGTCCAATAACTCAGAAAATCGTCAATAATTTCCTCTTCAACAAGACAAACTTATTGTTGTCTTAAATCTCCAATCATGGTTCATAAGATCTTTTGCAGGCCTCCATTCTTCATTTGTAGAAACTTCTCTTCTCAATTGAGCTGCTCTGAATTCTGCACATTCCAAATGTACATCCATCCTCTATTCAAGATTTCTCAGCTTCTCTACAAACATACAAAAATCATCAGTTGTAAAGTCATTTAACCTCTTGGTCTCACTTGAAGTTTTAGTCCTCAAGTCCTTCTCCAAATACTCAATCATCCTGAGCAGTCTCTCCTTCTACTGAGCCTGTATCATCTGCTCTTTCTTCATCTGTAGCCCATGCCACTTTACTTTCTTCTTCATGAACCAACCAACTCTCTTGCCTTCCTCTATCATCCTCTTCAGTTTATTAAACTATTCTCTCATCTCAACTACCTCTTTCCAATATTCTGCACTAGTCACTTTCTTCCTCATGCCATTTGTCTTGGCATCTTCTTCCTCTTTTCTGTTGTGGCCTTTCTTAGAACCTCTAATATCTCTGCTATGAATATCAATAGCCATATTCTCCTTCATGAGTTCCTAACTCATCAGCTGCACCAAGCATCTACAACAGAAATCTCTCCTGCTACCACTTACCTTGCCAATCCTTTCCTCCGGATCTGGGCTTTTGGCAAGTATTGGTCTGCTATCTGACATAACCTTCTGAGCACTCTCTTCTGCTCTCTCTAGGCTTCGCTCTGTAGCTTTTCAAGAACACATATGTTCTTCTTTCATCCAACCTCTATTGGGAATTCTCCAGGTTATGCCACACTTTCTTCTTCACTTTAGAATCCTCTGCTTGACTCTTTCATCACTGCTCTTAAAGCTGTGATATGATTTTGTTGAGATTTCTTCACTCGCCTGCAATCTGAATTTTGCAAACAATTCTTCAAACCAGAGTTAAACACTTCTCATCAACTCACCTTCTCTTGAGAACACCACAATTTTTCTCCCTATCCAACCTTTAGTTGAATATCAGCTTCACTGCCATCACCATCAAAACTCTGTCTCCACTTTCTGCAACCATAATTCTGTAATTAGATTAAAATTATTTTACCTACAAGATCCCTGCATGATCTTCTTCTTCATCCATTTCTGCAAATCATGTTCACTATAAATATGTATCTGCTGCATATTAGATTTAAAAATCTGATCTTCCTTCATCCCCTCAACACATGCACTGTATCTCTGTATGCTGCAATCTTTATCAGTTTTCAAAAATCTGATTTCTTTTCATACATGAAATTAATTCAAAAAAAACATGAACTTTCAAACAGAGCTGTTCTAGCTCTAATACCACATGATAACGGGGTACCCCTGCTATCCCACATTTTCTAATCTCATGCATATAAAAATAGATCCCCAAATTTTGGCCCAATACAATTTCTTATTTGGCAATTTCAATACTCTATTTTCTGGAAATTTAAATAAATAAGTACGGAAGCTTTAATATCTCTTTTCCTATGGTTATGGAACCATATACAACAACCAACTTCAGTTCTAAGGTTTATAAGCCAAATGAACCTTATAAATACTCACGGCCACACTATTTCATTTTCAAATATCAAACATAAATAATTGACACCAATTATATGGAAATTGACTTCAACCTAAACACCACGTCTGGCCATAATTCATTTTTGTGCTCATGCATAAAACCAAGGGTTAATTTTAATTAAATCACATGACATGTGATTTTGGTCCTACAACCCATTCGTCAACCCACAACATATCAAACCATCAGAAAAAATCTGCGCAATAATAAAGTTGTCCACTGGGTTTTCACGCATCTTCAAGGATTTTGCTCCTATGGGTTAATTTCAAATAAACCACATATATGTTATGCTCATACTTTCCTTTCACACTTTAATAAAACCCAACCTTAAATTTCGGGCCCACATAAATCTTCAACGTACCTTCGTTTAACATCATGCATCTTCACAACGCGAATGTTGTCCAATCCTTGGATCGGATCATCCAATAGATATCGTGCTCCTAACTGCACATCTTTTAATCGCTCAAAATCACGCAATGAAAATGGGTCCCAGCATTTAACTTACCCTTCACATCCAATGGCTGAGAAGTTGTCGCATCAAACTTTGGTGATCCAACGAATATAACGAATATCACATTTTTTTAACCTCCGAACTTTAACGATAAAAAAAATGCGATAAAAGTGGTTTACTCTTACCACTTTTTCCATGCATCAGACAAAGGCTGATATCGTGTTTTTTTTCACAATTTCGCTTGCCACTCTTGTGGTCATGTGATACTGCTTGTTTTCTACCTTTGAAACCACCCTCACTAATTATTCAAGGTTCTGCTTCATCTTCATGATTCCGCCATGCTATTTCAATTTCAAAATTGAACAGCCTCCTTACCCTTCGGTATCGATTGCGCTCTGTTTGTTCCACACAGGCACTTATAAACCAGTGCCTTGTACCCATCGCTTAAGGCATTTCATCACTCCCTTTAAAAATTAGAACAATACCCTTTTGGACGCTATACAAAAGCCCTTTACACAATTCCTTCATGCCTTCAAGCTCTTTAACTTGTTAACCCGATTTTCTATGCCTTTGAATTCAATTTAACTCATTCCACACAGGCTCAATTTAAACTCTGCATTTCTATTTTCATGCCAAAACTCGATTTCACCATAAATACGTTAATGCGATTTTAACCAATTGGACATTCACCAGTTGCAATTCTTAACACAGAACTTCATCACGCCCTTCTTATATACTCTCTCACAGAAACTTAGAATAGGCCTTATGCATACATTTCATATATCAAACCCTAAAAACATGATTTCACCCATACATAAATCAATCAATAAATGAGCATAATTCAGAACCAATTCTTCATATATACATATAAAAATGTAATCAAATACAAGAGGCCTTATTCCCTCTCTCACACAGACCTAATTTTTTGATGATTGGCCTTTCAATCAAAATGCCCGTAGGCTACAAACTCTATTTCCTAAAACTGAAGCCTCACAAACTCTGCCCCTCTTGTTTAGTGCCTTTGAGGCTTATATTTAGACAAATTGATCATGAATCAATTCAGCTTCTTCAATGAATAAAAAAAACTCTTGAATTTCCTCAAAATCCTAAATTTAGCCTAGCTCCTTGAACTGACTCTTCATATTCCTAGTTAATCGACTTCCCCTCATGTTCTCCAATGATTTGAGAGAATTTACAATTCCTCACTATATTTATTCAAAATACTAGAAATTACATAAGAATTTAGAAACATCAGACCCGCTATGTCTACTAAAGTACAAAGTATTTCTTGAGCCTAATGCCCCTGCATCACATCCTCAGTAAAGAAAATAGAAACAACAGAAAATCATAAAAGTTGCTAGTGAACTGATAGTGCTACGTAGCAACTCGGTAGCCTAAAGTCATCTTTCATTTATGGCTGGCACATGTTCGATGAAAGATGCGTTGAGATGGCATACTAATGTATGAAAGACCAGTCTTCAAAATATCTGATAGCTGGAAGCTCTAAAACATGCGTGAAACTCCGTAGGCAAGGACTGCGCATCACCTACGCAGCGCCTACACAACACCTATGCAACACATTTTGTTTTGGTTATATCTCCCAAACCGTAACATATTGTTTTGGGTATATCTCCCTTTATTCATTATATAGTAAAAATATCATAGTGTAATAGGAAATTGCATACAAAACATGTTCGATCTTGTAATATTCCAAAATTTATTGGAATATTAAAGTTCTGTTTTGTCACTTAGATAGGTGAATAAGTGGGTAGGGAGACCCATAAATCTCTTCCTGAAGAATAAAACCACTTCTCATGTGATAGTGGATCATCATTTCAGCTTAATAAATCACCCAAAGGTTTGAAAAAGGGCTACAGCATGTGGACTGGGTCAATGTTGACCAGATCAACAACGTTGTTATGGAGATCATGGAGGATTAATGGGGGACAACGCAATAATTTAGGAGGAGTGTATGCATTAGAGTAGCTCCATTATTGAGTGGGACCCAGGGTGAGGAAGATTATCGAGAATAATACGAAGAGAATGAAAGCATTAGAAGACATGAACTCGTACTATTGAATTTTATCATTTTAGATATGGAATTGTCATGTGACATTTTTGTGCACGATTTTGTTGTTTAGCTAGGTTTGCAATGTTGTTTAGTACTAGGATGTTACCAAGCGAGAATACCACCCCTATCCTTGATAAGCCTTAATGGAAGAGTTCTTGAGCTGCATTACCACTACTTAGCATTTGGCCAAGCTTCAGTCTCATATACAACACAGTTCTTTTTAGAGTTGGGTTGTGTTGCAGGAATGCAGTACTGGATGAGAGAGATCTCCAATTTTTGAGCTAGTTTTCTGTTGGAGGGATCATCCTTTCATTCGGAAGCTTGTGAGGAAGTCTTCAGGGCTTCATATCATATTTTGGCACTAGGACAAGTAGCTATCATTAGCTACAATGCAGTTTCCCTCAAGGACTGCATTATTTTGGGGAGAAGCTGCAACAATGTGTTTATTGCCCTCGTTGGCGGAGTTGTGCTTCCTTTGAGGGGATCAACCCTTCACTTAGGAGATCTGTTGGAGGAGGACCATCCATATTGTATATTAGAGCATCCATCTCCCATCAGTGATTCAGTTTCAAATATTATTCACTCCTATGGCCAAATCTGCTATATTTTGTATAGTGTATATTTCCAGGAACCTTTTCTGGGTTGTCCTGGAAATATGTTTTGGAGGATGGATCTATAGTATTAGAATTTTTGGAGCATTATATCAATATCAATAAATTTTTCTTTCATTCAGCTGCTATTCTCTCATAGACAACACAGTTTTTTTCATTCCTGTATTTCATGTATTAACAACATTTCAGATCTAGGTGTATGCTTTCATGGGAGGCTTGTTTTCCAAACTTGAGTGACCTTTTCCTCAATATCTTGTAGCTATTTTTCTGTTATTATCATAATTGAATGGATCTAATGTTGTCTCATGCTTTGATCTATTGGTATTTCTACATATTTCCAATTTTATATGCTATATTCCTGTTTTTCCCATTTTGGAATATTACAGTGGTATCAAAGCATAATATTGGCTCAACCTGTGAATACATTGCATCTATGTTATCAGAAGAAGAATAAGCTTCTCACAGAAAGGAGAAGACTCACAAGAGAGACAAAGGCAAGTCTCCATTTTTTAGGGAAATGGAGGGAAAGAATTTTTCAGAACTTCTTCTCCAGACTATGCATGAGATTAATAGAGAAATCAAGGGAATGAGGAGGGAAAGATATGAATATTCCTCTAAAAGGTTTTCACATGAAGAAAACTCTACTTCTTAATATTCTGTGTGTGAGAATTCTATCACACAATCAGATATCCAACGCTCTACCATGCAGACATTCATAGCAAGAGATATGGACGAAGGAGATGCACCAAAGGAGAGTCTTGGTGATTCTCTGCAAGAATATGAATCTCAATCTCAGAGTTTCAAAGAGCATCTAAAATTCCAAGGGTTATCCCAAATCAAGTAGGATAGAAGGTATGAAAATCAAAATAGAAGCAAGAGGTGCAAACATCATGATTTGGGTAGATTATTTCAGCCTAGTTTTGATGGGTCACCTAAATGCATAGCTAAGGCTTGGGTTAAAAAGCTAGACACATATTTTCAGCTGCATCAAGTTTTAGAAGAGGTGGCCATTAGAGTAGCAACGCTGCATCTTGAAGGTCAGGCTTATGCCTAGTGGTTTTATGAATCTTCTTTGAAACATGAAAATATATCTACTTATGAAAAGTTCACTAGGAGGGTAGAGAAAAGATTTGATATAAAACATTCTGAAACTTCCTTGGGTGAGCTAGCCAAACCCAAGAAATAAGAAACTTTACATGACTTGGAAGGATACATGACAGAATATTGTTGAGGGGGTTAAAGATTCGCAAAGTTATTTTCCAAGGGAAAAATCCCCACTTCAGCAAGAACTTTCTTCTCAAGAGGAAGACATGAGGATTCCTCCTTCAAGAGGGGATCAAACCAAAGGATCTCTTAATGATGAGGTATTCTACAATGATGAGGAGAAAGAAGAGGAAGAGATGGAAATAGCCTCCAGCGCTGTAACAGTAGGAGGAGATCCACCACTATTTGCAGATGGATATGAAGCCATTGATTCAACTGGAGGATCTCTTGTATCGTTGCCAAAAGTTTCGAAGAATCTCACATATGAAGATTAGGAGAAGCATGTTTCTATGTTGATAGGAAATGAGACAAAAAATGGAGGAAGTGTGTTCCAACATTGACCACAGTTTTGGGGACATACACCATGATAGATCACTTCTTTGTGATTAAGACTCTTGACACCAATATGAATTTTGGTGTGCATGGGTTGATTACATTGGAGAAGAACACCATGGACTGTGATATCTTGCAGAAGGTAGGAGAATATGATAAGGATGACCATCATCAAGTGATTGGGAACATACACACCCATCCTTTTCAGGAGATTTATGAACACAAGTAGGATTATGATTTGTATTGTGAGTGCAGGGAAAAATCAGTCCACTCATATACAACCTTATCTAGGCCTTGATGTTTCATTACATGGAGGCCTTAAACTAGGGATACCCCCTGATTGGAATATGATCAATATTTCTCTCAACATGATGCATAATTGATATATTTGGCTAAGGAAGGAGCCTTGGGATGATCTAGCACATCCCAGAGAACATTTTATGGGTTCAAAGGATGGGTGAGAAATTTTCTGATATGGACATTTCCATCTCCCACTCAACTATTTGTGCTAAAAAATAATGATTCAGAAATCTATCATGGCATGAGCATGGTGTCAAAGGGCTACTCCATAGCCTTGGAGAAGAAAATAATACTTCCACACATGAGGAAGATTTCTAAATATGACAAGAGGTTATTTACACTTTTCTATGCATTGGCCAAACTATGGAAGTTCTGGATGGGAAATACCTTTCAAGAGGAGGTTGACCTCCATGTACTTCAATATTGTCTTGGGCAAGATCAACTACAAGGGAGGAAACAAAAGTGGGGTAGCAGTACTCTAACATGTGGCTTTGGCATTGGGCATGTCAAAGAGGAGAGGTATGATGAGACAAGCGCTTCATTTTATATTTCTACAGTGTTGTCATTGTTGATAAGAATGGATCCATATTGGGAGTCTCAAATATTGGTGGAGCATTCCAAGAACCTCTTCACATGTAAGCTTCCTGATGAGTAAGTGGTAGATGAGAGGTATAGAGTGGTTGATGGAGTCATTTATGTTCAACCCTTAGTTAAACTGAGAGGGGGGTGGGGGGTGAATCAGTTTAACACATTCATGGACTTTTAAAACTTTTCATTAAAACTTATTTACACCTTCATTTCATGTTCAACTTAATATGTGAGTAATCTTAGAATGTGAGCAGAAAGTATTAATATAATGTAACAGTAGACTTAATAGAAAGTATTAAGCAGATGAGATAAACCATATCAACACATACACATCATGCACAGAGACACACGATATAAGTGGAAATCCATAAAGGGAGAAAACCACATCTTATTATTGTTGTGATGCAAAGGAAAGCTCCAACTCCCTCTCACCATTGATTTTCTGTAGGCTCCAACCCACAGGAGGCTCCTACCTCAATTCTACAAGCTACAACTTGCAAGGAAGCTCCAACTCCCATCAATTTTCTGCAGGCACCAACCTACAGGAGGCTCCAACCTCAGTCAGCTACAACTGACATTTTACCAATCTACAGCTTGATGTGGAAGCACCAACTCCCATCTATTTTCTGCAGGCTACAACCTGCAGGAGGCTCCTACCTTAGTTAGCTACAACTGACATATATCAAGCAACAACTTGATAGGGAAGCTCCGACTTCCTTACTTTTTCAAAAGAAAAACACTTGCTGATTTACCTTGGATATCAGCTTTGTTTTGTTCCTTCTCTTCTACTGTCCATGAGTCCTCTTATTTTCCCTGTATCATCTCTGCATCTTCTTGGATTCTCTGTCAGCTCCTCCTTCTTCTCTACTTAGCTCCACCTTCTTCTATTCTTAGCTCCACCTTCTTCTTTGCCTCACCGCTTCATTTTTGCATTCTCTAACTTTTCATTGAATCTCGTTCTGCTCCTCCTTCTTCTTATCCTTTCTACCTCAATTCTGCATTCTCCAACCTCTCTCTCTCTAACCTTCGTATGCATATCAAGTTGATATTATATATAGATTTCATCACATGATTGTTTGTATTCCACAAGGAATTTGGAGTGAACAACCATGACTTTTTGGCTTCTGCCTTCTCATTCCTTTGTCCAACTCATTAAAAACATAACAATATGTACAAATTTCAATGTTACAATGGGATTCTTCTTTTCCTTCGGATACTTGCCTTTGCATCACAAACAATATAAAAACAATTAAACATTTACATTTTCGGTTTCAATACATAAGCTTCACTCAGCCCTTTGCTTGAAGGTATTGTCCTTTCTTTTGCTATCATGAAAATGTCCTGCATACCTCTGTTTACTACAACTCTGAGTACCTGTGCATGTACAACTATTCACTGCAATTATTTCGATAGTATCGCACGATGCATAAGGTTTTCCTTTCCTTTAAATTCAGCCAAGCCTTACCCTATGCAAATTTCACCCATTAGCCACAACGTCATCACACCAAATCGCATCCACAAGTCTCATATGCATATTATAATATATTTGGATATATTACAGCCTTACTCGAATCTAACAACATCACAATAAAACCCCAACAGAATTGGCCTACTACGTTCCACCATTCTATAAGCTATAGAGGATTCGACCTTGGTTAATTTATACAGTTCGGTCGAATTATCATATTTTGAGGACAGGAACCCATCTCTAATTATGTGCTTCCCTAGCATTCACACTATTGTAGCTCAGACTGTTCAATATTGCATGTATCTCTAACCATACGAGCGTGCATATTTCAATAGCTTCAACCTATCAACGTATCACACATCTGGGCCCCATATTTTGGTCAAGGCTCGACCTTGCGTGGTTTAATATCAATGAAAAAAATCAACAACAGCATATGGACCTCCCCATTTAATTAAACATGTTCTCGGTTCACTATATAATATGGCTTTCCTTGGGTCAGCCTCCCATTCGTATCCAACGATCACCATCTCGTCGCACCCATAACTCAGGTTTTAAAACTAATGGTTAATGAACTATCTTTGAACCCCACTTAATGAATACTTTATACTATGCAAAAACTTCATATCTGGACCACTCTCACATCTGATGGTTGAGAAGTTATAACTTTGTTTTGGGATGATCCGACGATAATCGCGCAACCAAACTGCCCTCCTTTTAACCACCCAAAAACGATCGATGACGATGGGTCCCAGCATTAACTTACCCTGCTCATCCAAAATTTGTTGTCTTATTGCGCTTCAACCCTTCGATCCTATGGAAATCACACAAGTTAGATGCATGGGCTTTAACTCGCAATGAGAGAGGGTTCTCCAAACCACTTAAGACCACGTGTTAACTCCTAACATACATCGCGTTCGATTTGGAAATACCGCTTATCGTACAAAGGAAGTGCAATATGGGTGGGGTTGGTTTCGCAAACCCCCTGTCACTGTTCACAACAATCCTGGTTCCTCTCCTTTTCCCTCAGGGTTCCATCTTCATCACAATTCAATTGTTTACTAATTCCTTCACAACTGCGTCCAAAGCTTTGCTTCTCTGCACATGTTCTGACGGCATTTTACTATCATAATCTAGCACCTCTATTGGCTCCCACTGGCTCTAACACCTTATATCACTCATCATTGAAACATAGTTTCTCACGTGTACGCATGTAATTATTCTTGAGCTCAAAGTCCACCACACAGGGATTAATCAATAATAGAGGAATTTGAGAGACCGATCACTTTGAGGTCGATTCAGCGAAACTTGCACTCATGGCTTCAAGTTTTAACACAGAGCTTTAATAGGCACACGATTTGCAACCACAGTATCACCAATAACCCTCTAGGGGTGTACAAGAATTCTATTAATTTCATTCATGGACGAGACTACAATCTCAATCCCTTCTACAGAGAATCCTACTACACGCTGGTCATACTCCTTGAATGCATCAACACATTAAGGTTGGGTTTCAACACAGGATCCCATCATCCCTTTCTCAAGCACTCTCATCATTTAATATACACATAGAATCAACCAAGTTACAGAGTCTTGTGCATACCACATAGCACATGCATAGGGTTGCTTACAACACTCTAGGTTGACCAGATCCTTGATCAAATGGCCCTTCTGCAAAAACCTATTTTCAGATCTCTCATGCGCTTTATGTAGCCAAGTGCAGCCTCTATGCAGGTCTCCTCTACAGTTATATGCAGCTTATGCAGTTCTCTACTGCCTCTGTTTCCTATCTTCTACTTTGCCTTATTGCTGAATAGGTGCTGCTCCTTTATGCTCCTTTGCCATCAATGACAACATTTCCAACAATTTATTTCCATGATCAGATCTACTTGACTAGAGACTCCAAGCTCAAGGAGGGGATTCTACATGTAGCATATGAGGCACTCTTTTCAGAGCATGAGGATTCCATTGAGTCCTATCACACCATCATGGAGGGATTCTATTAGGACGATCTCAAAGAAGATGTGCACAAACATATCAAGAAATATATAGCTTGTTTGATGTATGAGGAAAGTAACCACCCTAAAAGGTTGTTTCAGTCACTTCCCCTTTTGATGAAGAGATGGGAACGTTCTTCCATGGACCTATTCAAAAAAATTTCTATAATATATGGTAAATATTGTGTTTTGATTCGTATTGATCAACTAACAATATGTGTACATTCCTTTACCATACCATTTCAACACATTGCTCCACAAGAGAGCAAGCATCTCTTTTGATTTCATGGTCCTTTTGGGACTATATTCACTAATGGGGATGACCACTTTATAGGGGAATTTGGGCAAGAAATGTTTTGCTTGGATCATATTCAGCCAACACCTAATTTCCTCTACTATTTTCAAGATTTTGAAAAGCTTATGGCAGAATCAAAGTGGATGGATGTCCACTTATCATATCATATTTTGAGATATAAAGAAGAAGAACAACGTTGGTCTCACTTGAGGGACTATTATCACCATCCAACATGCTACATGACACATAGTCCATTTTTATTCTGGATCCCATATGGTGATGACACTATGTTCACTATATGTAAGATGGATTGGGAAAGGGTGATTCTTGGACCCAAAGAGTGGGATAATGAGAGTAAAATTACCTTTTGGCTTCTTAATGACCATATTATTGTAGACCAAGATCAACAGTTACACATATATCATAAATGGAGAGAGAGACAACCTAATTTGAACAATTGTATCTCCCATTTTTAGCCATGTTGCCCCTATACATTGCAGAATCAGGTGATTGGTGATTGCTTCTATGAGTTACCAATGATGGATCACTTTGATTCGATGATAGAACTGATATTTGAGTTTCTCGTTGGGATTGAGGCACCCAAAATTTACCATCTATCATGACTTGAGGAGGCCAATAGACATCATATAACTATTTCCATATATCTGCCACTTTTTCATGGTGATATCTATTTGGTTTATCTACCAAAGGCTAACTTGTATACTTGGGAGGAGACATATCGATTGGATATTTTACAGTATCCTTGTATTTGCTTGAAGAAAAGAAACATTTTGGAGGGGAGGAATTTAATATTCCAAAATTTATTGGAATATTAAAGTTTTTTTTTGTCACTTAGATAGGTGAATAAGTGGGTAGGAAGACCCATAAATATCTTTATGAAGAATAAAACCACTTCTCATGTGAAAGTGGATCATCATTTTAGCTTAATAAATCACCCTAAGGTGTCCATAGGTGCTAGAGCATGTGGACTGGGTAAATGTTGACCAGATTAACAATGCTGTTATGAAGATCATGGAGGATTAATGGACAACAGCACAATCATTTAGGAGGAGTGTATTCGTGAGAGTAGCTCCATTATTGAGTGGGACCCAAGGTGAGGAAGCTCATAAATCATAAAATTAAGAGGATGGCATCATTAGAAGACATGGATTTGTATTATTGAATTTTATCTTTTTAGATCTGGAATTGTCATCTGACATTTCTGTGCATGCTTTTGTTGTTTAGCAGGGTTTGCAGTGTTGTTTAGTACAATGGTGTTACCGAGTGGGAATACCACCTCTATCATTGAGAAGCATAAATGGAACAGTTCTTGAGTTACATTACCACTACCTAGCATTTTTCCAAGATTCAGTCTCGTATACAACGCAGTTATTTTTAGAGTTGGGTTGTGTTGTAGGGGTGTAGTAGTGGAGGAGAGAGATCTCCAATTTCTGAGCTAGTTTTCCATTACAGGGATCATACTTTAATCCAGAAGCTTGTGATGAATTCTTAACAGCTTCATATCATATTTTGGAACTAGGCCAAATAGCTATCATCAGCTACAACACAATTTCCCTCAAGGATTGCATTATCTTGGGGAGCAGCTACAGAAGTGGGATTATTGCCCTAGTTGGAGGAGTTGTGTTTCCTTTGAGGGGATCAACCCTTCATTTAGGAGATCTATTGCAGGAGGATCAACCATATTTTATATCATATCTTCCATCTCCCACTAGTGATTTAGTTGCAGAGATTGTTCAGCCCTAGGGCCAAATCTGCTATATTTTGTATAGTGTATATTTCAGGAAACCTTTTCTGGGTTGTCCTGGAAATCTGTTTTGGAGCGTGGATCTCTAGTCTTATATTTTTTGGAGAATTATATTAGAAAAAATAAATTTTTCTATCTTTCAGCTGTTATTCTCTCATACATAGTACAATTTTATGCATTCTTTTATTTCATGTATTAACAACATTTCAAATCTAGGTGTATGCTTTCATGGGAGGCTTGTTTTCCCAACTTGACTGATCTTTTCCTGAAGATATTGTAACTATTTTGTTGTTATTATCAACATGAAATGGATATACTGTTGTCTCATGATTTTATCTATAGATATTTTTTCATATTTTCAGTTTTATGTGCTATATTCCAACTTTTCCCATTTGGGAATATTACAGATCTAGGCAGAGGATCTACACAAACTAGAAATTTATAAACATCATGGTTTTTTACATCCTTTGAAAAAATGATAAAAGGAACTTTATGTAAGATATTTTCCTTCATACAAAAGAAAAACATATTTGAAATACTGTGTATCTTCGAACCTCATCCATCCTCTGTAAAGAAAATAGAGACAACAGAAAATCATAAAATTTTCCAATGAACTGACAGTGCTGTGCAACAACTGGGTAGAAGAAATTCATATTTCCTTTATGGCTGACACTTGTTCGATTAAATATAGTTTGAGATGGGATCCTGATGTGTGACAAATGAACGTCTAAAATCTCCCACAACTGGCAACTCAAAAATATGTGTGAAACTCAGTAGGCAAGGACTGCGCAGCACCTACGCAACAACGTTTGTTTTGGGTATATCTCCCAAAACGTGAAATATTTTTTTGGTATATATCCCTTTATTCATAATATAGGAAAAATATCATAGTTTAATAGGAAGTTTCATACAAAACATGTTTGATCCATGAAGAGGATCAGCACAAATTGGAAAAGTATAAACATCATGGTTGTTTACATCCTTTTAAGAAATGATAGAAGGAAAATTTGCTACGATACTTGCCTTCATAAAAAATAAAAACATACTTGAAATAGTGTGTATCTTTGAACCTCATCAATCCTTAGTAAAGAAAATAGAAACTATAGAAAATCATAAAAGTTGTCAGTGAATTGTAGTGTTGCACAACAACTAGGTAGCACAGAGTCATATTTCCTTTATGGTTGACACTTATTCTATGAAAGATGGGTTGAGATGGAATCTTGATGTATCAAAAACCAACCTATAGAATCTCTTATAGCTGGCATATGCAAAACATGTGTGAAACTAAGTAGGAAAGGATTGCACAGCACCTGCGCATCGCCTGCACAACACGCTTTGTTTTGGGTATATCTCCTAAACCGTAACATTTTTTTTTGGGTTAATCTCCCTTTATTATTTATATAGGAAAAATATGATAGTGTAGTAAGCAGTTGCATACAAACACATGTTCAATCCAGGGAGAGGATACCCACAAACTGGAAAACTATAAACATCATGTTTGTTTACGTCCTTTTAAAAAATGATAAATGGAATTTTTCCTAGGATATTTTCCTTGATCGAAAAGAAAAAAATATTTGAAATAGTGTGTATATTCGAACCTCATCCATCCTTATTAATGAAAATAGAAACAATAGAAATCATAAAAGCTACCAATGAGCTGACAGTGTTGCACAACAATTGGGTAGCACAATATCATCTTTACTTTATGGCTGACACTTTTTCAATGAAAGATGGGTTGAGATGGCATCTTGATGTATTAAAAACCAACCTATAAAATCTTTGACAACTGGAAACTCCAAAACATGCGTGAAACTCAGTAGAGAGGACTGCACAACACACTTTGTTTTGGGTATATCTCCCAAAATGTAACATATTTATTTCGCTATATCTCCCTTTATTATTTTTATAGGAAAAATATCATAGTGTAATAGGCAGTTTCATAAAAAACATGTTTGATCCAGGTGACGATAAGTGATGATAATGTACATCTTCTCAGATCTTGCGGCCTTGAAGGAAGTCATCAAGAAAATAATGGAAATCCAAAGAATCCTCCTCTACGGTGGTACTTAGAATAAGCAGAAATGGGTACTGGTTGACTTGAAAATAGTTTTCCTCCCCAAAGAAGTAGGCACTCTAGGGCTCATAGACCAAAAAGCCAATAATCTGGTACTGGGCTCGAAAATATGGTGGATATGGATTTCAAACAAGTTAGAACTGTGGGAAAATCTCGAGACTAGTAAATATGGTAGCGATTGGAATAGACAGAACTTGATTCGATTCAACAAGGAACCCTTTGGATCAATAATCTGGAGGGTGTCTAATGCCAATCGTAACATAGTTAAAGAGCATAGATTTTGGGATATAGGGGATGGGGGCTACATTGATTTCTTTAGGGATGCCTAACAACAATTTCTGAACGTCCAAGGGTTGGTGGAAATGCTATACCTCCAAGAAAAACTGCAAGAGGAAGGTCTTACCAAGGTTAAGGATTTTTAGGACGTTCATGTTAAAGGAAACCCATACCGCCAATGGATGAAGGAGGATTGGTTGAGAGCACACATACTGTGAGAAGAAACAAGAATGCTACTATAGGTTCTAGGATAAAGAAAGATAATAAAAAGTCAGCAAACTGATAAGATAAGATGGGGTTACAATATAGCAGGGCAGTTAAATATAAAGGAAGATCTAGACTTGTCAGGAAACACTACATGGACCAAACTAAAAATGAATGAAATAAAGTCTTGAAGGTAGGGATATGGCCTAAGATCTCAATATTCCTATGGATGCTAATGAAAGAAAGAGTGTTGACATGGGAGAACCTACACAAGAGGGGGATGGCAGACCCATCATTCTGTTTCCTATGCCTTTCATCTACAGAAACCACGAACCACTTGTTCAGAGAATGTAGTTGGACCTTCAAAGTATGGAGGGAGGCAGATAATATATTTCACTAGCTCAACCGGACTCGAGGAAGACTGATGAACACTATTACCAACTGGGATGTGAACCCATACAAGAGTAAGTTGTTAAGTTGGATATGCGAACCGACCCAGGGCTTTTTGTTATGGGAAATATGGAAGGAAAGAGATTATCGTATCTTTAAAGCTAATAAGTGAACTAAAGCAAACGTATGGGCAGGCATCCAAGTCGATGTGACAGAGACCCTCAACCTCATAATATGGGGACAAGATAGCATTAAGACCAACACGAAGGAGCTCTATATGCTTTAAACTTGTAAAGTCCTGCAACTGCCGTAGTATATCAGGAAGGCTAGCACATGACCTCGGATATTCTCGATATTAGACACTTGGGAATGCCTTGGAGACCCGATGTTCAAGATAAATTCTTACGGGGCCTCCAAATGAAACCCAGGGTCAAAAATATATGAGAGAGGCCTCTAATAATGTAGTAGAGTTGGAGGGACTACTAGACGGGCTAGAAATGGAAATCAATTATAGGTGGCTCCCTCTAAAAATCAAGGGAGATTCGGGAATTATTATCATAATAGGCGAAAAACTTATAAATGGATCCCAAGTGAGCAAGGTCACTTCGAACAGAAAAATGGCTACCAATCTTGATCGCCTGAGCACAATCCTTAGGAGGCACTCGGAGGTCCAATTCAACCATGTAAAGAAAAAATAAAATAGTATAGTGAATTTGATAGCCAACCATGAGGTACATGAAAGACATGAATCCAACCAAGGAAGTGGGGGGAGATGAATGGATATGAATTAAAATCATGATGCGTGAGGATACCAAGAAAGGAGTAGGAACACCTAGGATGCGGGTGATTAAAGCCCACAGGAGACCGGAAAAGTTCCACACACGCTGGCCCACCTAGAGATCAAGCATGTGTGAAGGGCAGGTAGAGGGTGATGTGGAGTTTTGCATGAAAAAGGATGGCAAAAAAAATGAGGGAAGGAAAGTGGTAGTTAGCAGCACTGTACAACATTGGAGAATGCAAGTGATGGATATGGAACCGCAGGAGACTGAGGGAGGGAGGCACCCACAAGGGTCCAATCATCTCGAGTGTGAAGTTAATTATGATGGAAGGTGCAGGTAGGTGAAGCCAAGTGGGGAGCTTGGAACGGGCTTAAAAGTAGCATTAGGGGACAAAGAAGAACCATTCTAATTTGGTTATGTCTGGTGAACAGGTGGAAATTTGCAGAGACACCTACTGGGGTGCAAGAGGTATCAGGGGAGTTATACCAATTCTCTTTTCAGGAGTGAAGGATAGTAACTCTTCTAACTCAAGCCCACCAATGGGTAGAACACAAAAGAGACAGGGGCAGAGGAAATAATTCTAGAAGTGAGGAAGGGGGATGACATAGGTCCCAACGAGAGCCCGTGGACAGGAGATTGGATTTGGAGACATTCTTCTTTGCTGAGAATGATGAGGCGGACAATTCCACCATCACCAAAATCGAGGTGGACCTGGTCCAAACCCTGCAGTTGGAGTATGGGGAGCGGGTTGAGCAGCAAACAGTTTGGGTTACTCGGATTACTCTGAGACGGCTGATTCGTGAGAGGAGGAAATTTGGAAAAGTCATGGGGGGGGAACCTCTATGACATTAGGAAAGGATTCGACAACAACATTGACAAGATTTATAACACTCTAATGATCGCTAGGTACCTGGATATTCTACGACCAGACTATGCACCTTAGGTTTCTAATCCCAGAGATGGCGAATAGGAGGATGTTGTGACTATGCAAGCATCGAACAACGTGGGGGGAGATAACTAGCACGGAGCTTGTCCATGTGCTTTTTTTATTATGTTAAACTTCTGGTAGGCCTCTAGCTCTATACTGTTCAAATTTTGAAGTCTTAGTAGATTTATTTGGCTAAATGTTAAAGGTCTGGCCCTCCTATCATTTTTAGGGGTCATTCGAATGGATATCCCTCCGGTTTCCCATGTTCGCTGGAGACATTCTGACAATATCAAACTCAGGGTCTCGTTTTCATCTTTCCTGTAGATCAATGCATGTACACATTTAACTATTTAATAGAAGGAGTCTGATACTTGTTAATAAAAAAATGTGGATTTAAATTAATGGGTTAATTTAAAATAAACCTATATATAATGGTTATTTTAACATTGGAGAGTAAAAGAGTTATATTAATAAGAATTATCTATTGTTGTCATTTAATATAATTATTTAACACAAATGGGATTATATTCTAGCAAATAAAAAAAACGTAAACAAAACTTAAGCCCGTGTTAAATTTTATTTAAGGTTGGAGAGTAAAAGAGTTATAATAATAATAATTATTTATAGTTTTTATTTAATAGAATTATTTAAAACAAAATTGATTATATTTTAGCCAATAAAAAAACATGTAAATAAAACTTAAGCCCATGTTAAATGTTATTTAACATTGTAAAGTAAATGAATTATATTAATAAGAATTATTTATAATTGGTATTTAATTGAATTATTTAAATGTTAATTATTAATAAGAATTATTTGTAATTTTCATTTAATAGAATTATTTAAAACAAAAGGGTTATATTATAGCCAACTAAAAAAATGTAAATAAAACTTAAGCCATGTCCGATTTTCTTATATTGCCTGATTTCCAGGAATGGGGTTTCAATAGTCCCCAATTTCATGCCTTATTTGCTTCTAATTGGCGTATTTCTAGGAATGGCACTAGGTTAGGGGGTATTTCTCCGTTATTCCTGCAAATCTTGAAGATAGTGTTGAATTCAGAGGTTTTCTATCTTATATAAATTGCTAATGATGGAGATAGATATCAAAACAAGCTAGGAGAGTTCGTGAAAGTGGCACGATAGCAGTTGCTTCTCTGTGTACTGAATTTATTGACAAGCATTTTTTTTGTGGTGACCAGGCGGCTGTGAAGAGGCAAATCAGAAAATAGTCGTGACCAAGTAGATGTGAAGAGGAAAATTAGAACACAAGTAACTCTCTGCTCTCTGCTAACTGTGAATGGTTTTCAGTTAGCCTTAGGCATGGAAAAATGTGTTATCTAAGGTCAAAGTCAAGCTGGAATATTGGAGTTCTAGATGGTTCACTCTTGCAGATCAAATTGTTATCATTAAGGACATACTTTCTGCAATCCCTCTATTCCAATTCTCAGCATTGTGAACCCCTTAAAATATTCTTCCAAGTCTTTGGAAATTCATAATAAAGTTCCTCTGGGAAGGTTCGAAATCATCTTCAAGGAAATTTCACATGGTAAATTGGGCTAATATTCCTTCCATGATGTGTTTCCTCGGAATCAGAGATTCTACCTCCATGAATTAGGCAATCGGTGCTAAATTTTTTGGAAGATAAAATCTGATCTGAATTCTTAGTGAGCTTTCCTTCTCATCGCTAAATATTTTAAGAATGAAGATGCAAATGTGACAGACCCTTTGCATCCAATGCGTATGGATATGGTAGAGGAAACAAATATAGTGTTGGTTTATCAGTTGAATCACCCCAATCACCTTTTGCCTCTAATACTAAAACCCCTACTTATGTTTATTTCCTATTACGAAATATACATAAACTTAAACCTATCTAAATTCATGTTTTTACCCAAAACCTTAAATAAAATATGCTAATCCTTTCTACTAAATACGCCTTCTCACTGTAACTATCAAGGTGTGAGAGATGGGGGTTCTTCCCTACATCCCCAACAAAAAAGAAAAGGATATTGATTGGACTGAAATACGCCTCCTCACTCAACACTTGCCAGATTCATTAGACTGATTGGAATGGAATACTCCTCCCTTCACCACCTTCAAGACTCTTTTCTCCCATCTGGAAACTGATATCTTCCCCCTCAAGTTTGATTAATAAAAATATCAACAGGACATTGTGGAATGGTACTCGAATCAACGTTCAAACTAAATATATAATGAACCACCCCCCACTGGAATAAGCTACAAAAATGAGGCCTCTTAAAATTCATCTACCTAGTCTCAAGGTCTATTTGTGAAAATTCAAAATAGACCAAATGTTTGTCCCAAAATGATGTAGAGTCTTGAATCATGTTACATTATCACAGTGAAATTATAGTCCACTATTCCAGCGTCACTGATGTTTCAATTCTGAGTCTTGCTGTAATTTTTGTCCCTCCAGAAAATGAGTTATGTTGTATAGCTCTCCTAGGTGACTATAATATATGTAACACAAACTTATGGTGACTGTCCATATCTTCAAAAGATGATTGTACTCACTTGTAGGCTTCCTCAGACCTGAATCTAGAGTGGAAGACCTTTACTAGGCCTAACGAGCCTCAAAACATTCCTCACAAAATTCTACTACAACAAACTTCCTCTGCAGCCTTGTAACATAGATATTTCACACCAAAAAAATCAACCTACAACTTATGCATAAATTTACATAAGTGATATACGCCTTGGTTTGTAAGATCCTTCTTTCCTTTTATCCAACCAATTTTGAATTCCAAGCCTTGGAAAGAATCCTATGTAGATTCAACATCAAAACCAATATGTTTTAAGTCTCATGGAAGCTCATAAACGTCATATTTGGTGGCAACATTTAACTTTGCATATCGATCCAGATTATTATCAACACAATCAATTCTCAAAGAAAGGTGTCATTTTGCTGTCATTATTGAAGTGGAAATGTGTTCAAGTTTTTTGTCAACATTTGCACATGCCTCTAACATGCTACGTCAAGTAGTAAACATCATATCAGAAATATTCCAAGTAACACAATATAACTTTAATAAAAAATATCCATATTCTCACCAAAGCCACAAATTGAAATTGTACATCATATAACCAAATCTTGTTTGACGAATCTTTACTGCATATACTTATGCAGGGATTTTCGATGAAAATAATTTATAATCATGTCATTGATGAAGCACTTGGGAACCTTAGATTTATTACGGGTTTGGTTCCTGAAAACAGCATCATCATCCCATATTCTTTTCACATCAGAAGGTGTAGGATTGAGCAATGGGTTGCCTCATATCAACTCTTCTTATTTTATTTTTAAATCCCTTTTTTGTTTTGTTTTTTACACTCCATATGGTTATTCTATCTATGTCTTTCATTTCTTATCTATTCTAATTCTTCCACTAAAGTTGTTATCCCATACAGTAAGCCATTATTACAATAAATCTATGGTAAAGCACGCAAAGTTCAAATTTGAATACTAATTTTTAGCATCTATCATTTTAGAAAATGTTTCTCTTGATTTCTTAACCAGCCCACAATTCCCATATTCCACAATCAAGTATTCATATGTAACTTGACTTGGTTCATAGCCTAGGCTAGTGATTTTCTCGTAGATGAATTCTGCCTTTTTAATAATCCTAGCCTTACCATAATTGGTGATCATTGAATTGAACATTGGTAAAGTAGGATTCTCCTTTCAAAGGAGCACGCACTTAAATACATTTTCCATTTTACTAAAATCTTGATCCTTGCCATAAGCATTTATAAGTAATTTTAAAGCAGTGATATATCGTTTACATTTTTCTTACTTCATATGAGCAAGAACCTACTCCATTTCTGTGAGAATTCAATGTTTACCATAAGCATCCATCACACTGTTATAAGTATAAACATTTGTCCCAATCTCATTTGTTTCAACATCCTTAAATCGTGCATTAACCTTATCCACCTAGCAGTCTTCAACACACTACAAGAAAAAAGGACATTGGCAAGGGTCATGCTTGTGATGGACCTATAAGTTCCATCACCAATGTCACATATGCTGACAATCCTTAAAAAAGCATCGTTGTAATTGTATATAGTGATGGTCCTTTAAGGTTCATCACCAAAGCCATTTTCAATGACACTTTTGGTTAGTTTCATGGAAGGCCCATCACTCATTGTGTCTTTCGTAAAACTTCTAGTGACGAACTTTGAATGGCCCTCACCAATACACTTTTTGTTACTTTTGGTGATGGTCAAAAAATGTTCGACATCATTGATCATTCCAATGAGTTTTTGATCATTCTGTGTGCCCATTAATATATTTTTTTTCAAAATATAAAAATTTAAGACCATTATTGTGGATTTTTTTTTATAATATGTCGAAGATCATAGTAGTTAGAGTCAGTCAATTTTTTAAGAAGTAATTAGTGTGTATCATTTCCCTCAAGTAATGACTAGTTGGATAGAGTTTTCATATGATTCAAGACATGATTCATATATATTAATATTATTATCTAGAAAATTCCCTTTAGATAAAGTTCCACTAGTGTGTGTAGGAAATATATTATTTAATTCATAATCAAGCTCTCTAAATTTTATTAATGAGCAATACCTAACACTCCTCAAGAATCTGACACACCTTAAATTAATACTTTGGAACACACTAACATTTCTTAGCACCTTGCATGTCTTGGAAGATATTTGTACCTAGAAAATATTGTCATGACATTGATGCCCAAACACATGGTGGCGTGCGCTAGCACAACATAGAAATCTCCTAGTATGTGTTCGAATGCATGTAGTCCCTAGCATGCCCTAGAACACCTTGGTTGAATCGATTGACATACATTAGCACTTGGCACACAATGCCACTTGGCATGCATTAGGATCTATTATTAGTGTTCCTAGCATTCCCATTTTGAAAAATATAAAGTACTCACTTATTAACCCTCTTATTGGTTCTTCCTTTTGTTGCATTGACACTTCTAGACACATATTGACATACCCTGGCACCTTGCACATCCTTAGCACATGGCATGTATTAGCATATCATGGCACTATTTGTCGCATATAATTAGCACACCCTGGAACTCCTAAGCACACTTTGGGACTTCTTGACATGCTTTGATATTCCCTAGCATGCCTTACCAATGTTAAACATACCTTGTCACTGCCTCCTTGGCATGATAGCTAGCACTTGTTAACACTAGTCCCTGGCATGCGTTTCTCATATTCATTAAATTCCATGAATTTTGACCTAGTGCTACCTTAATGTTTTGCCATAGTACTCCTTAACACTCCTCAACATGCATTAGAAATCTATAGCACACCTTAGCACTCTTCAACATGCCCTTCAGCCACTTCATAGAATGCATAACACTCCCTGACACATACTCATGTTTTGTGGATTAATCCCTTTTTTGGAAAAGAGTTATCTCCCTAGTACCCCAACAGGTAACTAGTAAAAAATATCCATTGAATGCCTCTTTCTCTAAACTATTTGTATTTTAGATTATTACAACTTCGAAATAAGGATTTTATGCTCCTACCATTCAACCAAGACGTTTGATGTAGCCTTTTTTCTTTCGATCCAAAGAAGTTCCTTAATGCTGAGAAGAACCTACAATCACCAACAATGCAAAAGATCAAATCACCTACAATATACAATAATCTTAAATACTAGTCCAACTTAGTGATCAAGGAATCTAAGTATTGATGTAATTTCCATGAATTCAGAAACAAGACCATGAGAAAAAGAGATCCATATGTATTATCAGAAATTAAAAGGAGAAATATTACAACCTGGGTCTTGATGTTGTACAAATTTCTCTCGTGTTTCTACACAATCGTTTCCTTCGGTTTGATAAGCCTTATCCTCTAGAATGACCAACATGAATTCATATGCACAAAGGTGTGATATTCAATGTGAAAACAACGAATTAATAGTTCAAAATATATGAACTCTATGAACTCTCTCCATCTTAGAGTGTATACAAATGATTATCTACCTATATTAGTATCTACCCTTCAACCTGAAACTTCAGCTCAATTTATAGAGAGATTGTGGTAGTTTCTGATCCATTAAGAGAGGGATGAGTTCCTCCCATGAAGAGATTTGGGTTCCTTTTGCCAAGGGATACCCTTCATGACTAGAGGGATAAAGCTTGAACTAGCACAACTCTAGAGGCTTCCAATTGGAAGAATATTTGACCAAATAATTTTCACTTCCTTTCTACAGGGGTGTACAGGTTTTAGTGGTGAACAGAGCGGTGATCACTGCGAATAATAGAAGAAGTATCAGTGCAGGCACAAGTACTGGTTACAAAAAGCACACAGGTAATATTTTAAATGTTTTAAAGAGTTTTTCTCCAGTTTCCAAGAATTGGTTCAGGAACATGAGTATTTTTTACCTCTAAGGGAACATGATACATATTTTGATACCCATAATGCTAGTCAAATGTCATCGTGACAAAATGACATGTAACAATTGGCACTTGCACATGTTGGCACTTGTAAAGTATTAACATGTATGGATTATGTTGAGATGCCTTGGTATGATTTCGTATGGTTTAGTATTAAATTTATTTGAGATCAGTTGTTGGAAAGTACATCAGAAGCAACAAAGGAATACTTGGCACTTAAAATGCACTAAGACTTTTTACTTGGCACCTATTGTCACCTAGTGCTGGTGTGACTAGCATGCCCCTCCTGGAAAAGGTAAATTAAAGAGTAATTAACCCTCTTATGTGTTCATTTCCTTGTATTTTAACTTGTTTCTCCCTTTTTTTTCCTTGAAAGTCCCTGGCACGCATTGACACAATCTTGCACATCTTGGCATGTCTTATCACTTGGCACATCTTAGCATGTTTGACATGCCTTTGCACTATCTCACACATCTTAGCATTCCCTAGAATGCCTTGGCACTCATGTCCTCACAACTAGCCTTTACATTTTTTCACGACTTGGGAACCAAATCAAGTCCTTGGCTAACTACAGTTCATGTGACAATATTGGTCTACTTCAACCACAACAACTTAACCAATTGCACCTACTACAAGTATATTTTTCATTTTTCACCTAAGAACTACCCATAACTCATCTTATGCCACTCATGTCCAAGCTCAACTTGTCCCAATTAACTAGCTACCAAGAGAAGGATCACATGATCTAGCCATGGCCATAAAAAAATAAAGCAACATAGCTTACACAGGATATATTTCACATGTATGTTTAGTTCACATAAATAGTATAACATTAATTGAGAGTTTTCAAGAACCATAAGATGCACAAGGCACACAATATATAGGCCGACAGAAGCTGAGTTCCCGAAAAATTATACACAATAATCTACAATATGGAACTATGTACAATATTTTAAAACATGAGCATGTAGCAAAAGTGTGCCACATCTCATATAAAAAAAAATAGCTAAAGGGAAAACAATGTTGTGCCTAACACAAAGTGATCACCTTTTGTCTAAAACTTCTATGTCAAGATCCATATAAAAACCGTAGGCTTACCTCTTGTAAATCCTATTCAAAATTTCTCCTAACACAATTCATCCTTAGCACACTTGAATTCACTGACACCCCTTGGCACACACTCTTATTCGTTCCTTTCAATAAATTTTGACCTAGTTATCCCTCGATATGCCCCAACACTCCCTCACACTCTTTAACATGCATTGAAATTTTCCAACATATGTTAGAATTCCTTTTCATTCCTAATTTGAATGCCCTAACCCTCCCTAGCTATCATGCCCTCACAACTACCCTCACTTAATTTTCAACTTTAGAACCAAACCAAGACATTTCTCGACTACAAGAGCTTGACCAACTTACAGTTACTAGAAATAGACTATGTTGTTGAATTGTGTAGCTTGGGAGGTACTCCACAAGCCTAGTGAGATGGGTTTGTGTGAGTTTGGTCACAAAATGCTTTGTGGGAAAACAAGCCAAATGAAGGGATTTTTGACCCAAGATGGGGTTTAAAATCTAAAAGAAAATTAAAAATGAAAATTAATATTTCCTAAGGTCTAAGTGGATAAAACTTGTAAGCTCTAGAGGGTTCCTAAGAGGCCTAGGAAAAGGTATTTAAGAAGGCCTTAAGATGAAAGAAAGAACATCAAGTGAGAAGGAGTTCATTTCATCAAGGGGGTGAAGACAAATGTAGTCCTAAAGTAGGTTGAGTAAGAGGGCTGAGTAAGGATTGCTAAAGGGAGGCCAAGATCATCCTCCAAAAGCAAGATTATCATTTGAGGGTTTACAAGAATTTTGCATACCTTAATGGTCAGTTTAAGATAGGAATTAGTATGACATACTCTTGGTTATCTTATGTTAGATCGAGCTCAAGAGAGATTTCTCATGAGAATCTGGGCACGTGATTTCAATGATGTCTTTGTGTGAAGGCCACATTAAATTCTAAAATGTTGTAATTTGCAACAAGAAATAGTGAAATTGGAAACTAGAAAGGAAAAAAAATAGACCCACACTAGTGAGGAATTTTGATGCACCAAGAGTGAGGAATGTGGGGAATATAATTCATTTTTCCCTTAAATAAATTGTAATTTTATCTCATAACAACTTGTGGCAGTTAACTAAGTCATGACGACTGAGTTAGCTCAATAAATTTGAGTTGAGGGTCTAAGATGGGGTAGTTAGAGGGATTCTAATATTTTTGGGGTCAATTTGCAGTTTATGCTTTAGTGGGGTGCAGGTGTGAGTTAGTTAACTCAATTAAATAAGTTAAAATCAGTTTAACTAGTTCTAATTAAATGAATTAAATTAGATTTAATTCACAATGAGTGATCAATCCTATAATTGATAATTCACTATTAATATCTGCATGCATGTTAGTTCCTAGGAATATCGAGTTGAGACATAGTTTAAAGGGAACATAACTATCAATTGTATATGGATTGCACAATCAAGGAAGACTGATTTTCCTAATTAATAGGGAGCCAATTCCCTAGGAATTGCATGATCAAGGTGGGTTGAAGGAAGGTTGAGAATTGGCTGAGTACTAGACCGAGTTTTCCTAGATCAGCGAGAATCTCATGAGAGATTAAGAATTCTATTGTTTCATGATTCCTTGAGTTAATAAAACATAGAGATAAAGGGATTTTGAACATTTTATTTCCTCATATACATATTTTATTATGCAATTGATAATTTATTTATCTTATTTATATATGAATGTGCAATCATAATTTTTTTCCACAAATTTTAGGAAGGATTAAGTATTTTGTTTTAGTGCATTACAAGATCAGATTGAATCTCGTTGGTTAGATTTTCCACATCATATCAAAGAAGGACCTTTTTTGGCTATGATTTTTCAGATAATATCTGAATATTTTGGTGTAAATTTTTTGAAAAAAAGTATCATATTTGGATTCCTTGCAAAAAATTGTGCAAATGGGAAAAAAATCAGTCGAATCAAAGCTCGTATGAGGGGAAATATCGTCCATTTAAAATCAACTCTTTTCTAGAAACTTTTGTAATGGTGGGATAATTACAATGTGCATGAATGAAGAACCTATATTCACTTGAGGTGCTAAATGTGTCATTGTATTAATGTTAAGTGATAAAAAATACTCTTTTCATATTTACTTGGTAGTGATCCCAGGTCAAAATTTCATGTTTCAATTCAAGTTTCAAATATAAATGTTCTCACTAAAATGTTGTCTAGGTATGAATTCTACTCCCTTCACTCCATTCATGGTCATCATCATTTGAAGGTCATGTCATTCATTATCACCTAGGATCTTAGATCAGTCACCACACCTCCATCTAGGTTAGTGTCTAGGTCTATTTTGTTACTCCACCATAGTGTCGAATCATGTCATAAAAGAAGGAAAACAAGTTTTCATTTTCACCATACATATCATTTACAATGGGAGTTAGAAAATATAGGGAAATAAGTAAATCCAATTTGTCTTTTCTCAAATAAGTATGCTACATGGTCAAAAGAGCTTGTCTCTCATGCTCACAACTCTCCACAACCATCCAAAGTTTGGAAATTTGCTACGTTTTTTCATTTCCAACTCCAGGAAACCATCAAAAGGGTCATTTTATCATTTCTCAAGTTTCATGGGCTTCCAAGTCAGTAAGTGATCATCCCTCACCTTTCATTCAACTCAATTTCCTCAACAAAAGGTGGATTCCCTCTTCTAGGGGTTTCAACTACATTTTTGGTTTAATTGATGTTTAGCTTGCTTCAGTTAGTAAAAACATAATTTCCTCATCTAAAACCATCATAAATAATCCTTACATCATCCATATTCCTTATTAAATCATTACTTATCACTCATACCTCTCATAGATATCATGTTCACTCAAGCCTTAGTTCTCAGTAGGTTTTTGCAAGGAAACTAGGAAAAATCTATGTTTTTAACTTTTGGGCACCTTCCTCATACCCATTTCTAGAAATTTCACCTGAATCCTATTTCCAGCTCATCACCTTAGGCCCTCATTTTTTTGGATTTCTTCACTAGATTCTTTCTACCTCATTTCTTCCCCTAAATCCACCCTACCACCATCCCCTATTTTCTTCATTCTACACCTTACCTACCCATCTCATCTAGCTAGGGATTCATCTTGTTAACAAACACCATGGAGGGAGAAAAGAAGACTAATGAGGGACGGCACCATTATAGGTTTTAGCCATCCAATTCGTAGGATATCAATGATTCACAATTGATCAAAAGGTCATTTTCTAGGGTTTATATTGCACAAAGAGAAAGTTTTTCTTCAAAATCAGTTTTTAAATTAATGGAGATGAATTTTACAAACATGAAAGAGGATTTTGTCAATAATACGCCAAAGAAAAAAAATCCTGCAGTTTATGCACAACTGTTATGATTTGAGAAAAATGACAAAAATATAGTTGCTCTCGGTCATTTTGCACTATTGAACATGTTGTCTTCAAGTCAAATTTTCAGGGGTTTGGAATAGTTGATGACTCCATTTTGTGTTAAAAAGCGTAATATTTCCAAGCATACCACTTTTAGCCCAAAAATACTTAGAAAGGCCTCCAAACCCCCTCTCAAAGTAGGCGCTATGCTTCTGTTGAGAGTGCGCTACACTTCTCCAAATTTTGAGTGATCAACTTCAAACTTCGATTTTGAGCCAATGGGAAAGTATTTTGGAAAAATAGAGGAATTTTTTTGTTTATAACATGCCAAAGAACCAAAACCTCTCTCAATTTTTCAGAAACATTATGGTGTGATAGATATTGATCCATCTTTAAGCATTATTTTTCCAGATGTTTTTTTTTTGAAAAATATTGAAATTGTGCCTTCATAGACACGTAGTGACAAGGCACTATGTTTTTTTATCAAGACACCTAAATTAATATTTACTTATATGTTGGATTAATTTTTATTATTACATTTCATATCTAGAACTGGTTTTATATGAAAAGCTCTAATTTTTAACAAAAAACCAAAAAACCACCATTTTTCCATGCTTTTCCTACTGTTTTTGACCAAGTGCTACGCTTCTGGAGTGTGGTTGGGAGAATAAAATTTTGGAGGCCCTCCTATGGGTGTTTTATCAAAATTCAATATGTTGTGGAAATTAGGAACACAAGTCTAGTTTACCTATCTTTCATATTTTGATTTTTAGCCCTAAAATTCTCTTAAAAACACCTCCAAAGTGGTGCTATGCTTCTGCAAAATGATGCTACATTTCTATCAACATGTGCTACGCTTTTGCATTGGATTTCCTCAAAACACTTGTCAAGCTTGAAAATGTCAGAATTTAAAGGTATAGTTTTCCTTTGAGTTGTCATTGAAATGATTGAGTTTTTTTTTTGCTTCTTATGATGAGGAGACATATAATTTAATGTGGGCGACATACACTCCTAGTCTTTAACTGAATTTGAGGGAATGGTTTCTAAACTCCCTAGATTCTAGGAAGTGACTCATCTCATGTAATTATGATGCATTTTGGATGGTATTTAGACCCTATGAGGTTTCATTATTCATATTTTCTATAAGTAGTCCACCTCAATTCATTTTAGATGTTGGATAATTGTTTTTTACAGTGGAGCTATTGTATAAGATTTTGGTAATGAAATCAAGGACAATGTTGCAGACATAGTGTTGAGACTCTTGTGGTCTACCTTTGAGCATTTTTTTCTCTGTAAACTCATGGTGTTTAATTTTATATTACTCATCTTTCACATATATTCTTATTTATGCTAATTCTTGTCATTTTATTGACAAAAAAATGATTTCCATGCTTTTTTTTTCATAATATTTACATGAAATTGTCTCTTTCCTTCTGATGAATGAATTCAGTTTATTGCGCATTCTGAATCCCTCCCAGTTCACTCTATACACAATGAAAAATTATTCATGCTTCTTAGCTCACCTACCTGGCCTTACCCTTACCTCTGCACCTTAACCTTTTAATTCAGACCAAAACCCTAGACCTATTCTCCTAACCATAATTTCTACTGAGCACAAGAAACATGAAACAAAACCCCATTTACTGAGCTTATATACTGAGCCTAAGATCATTAGATATTCAGTCATTTCATTGACTGTAAAGTGACATTGATAGATCCTTCTCTGGTCTTTGTAGGGATAGCTACCACACCTAAAGGTTGCTTTGAGGTTAACTCCTTTAGTTCCATTCTCAGCCTTGGGAAATGGGGGGAGTGATAACATTTTTGTCTTCGTTGTCAGGGAGCGAAGGTTAAATATTTCCCTGGAAAAATGAAAAAGATTAGCTCTAATTGTTGATGGTGAAAAATGGTCAGGAACAAGAAGGATGTGCATATTTCTCCTAACAACTCCAGTGTCGAATAATCCAAAGGTTCAAAGTTTTAATGGCGACTCCAATTTATAAAAACCAACAGCTTGAAGAATTTCTTGGTGACATCAATGTTTTCAAGACCGGTTCGACTGTAAGAAGGAATTCCATGTATGATTATATGGATCAGTCTCATATCCATGGCCTTCCAAATCCTATGACTCGTGTTGATTGGTTATCTTATCTTCCCATATTCAAATATGAAAAGAAAGATGATGTTTCCTTGCACTCGATCAAGTTTCATATGCATGCACATAGACTTAAATTTAAGTTTCATGAGGATTTCTTAATGAAGATATGTATGGATACTCTAGAAGACAAATAAATGACATGGTGTTGGGTAAAAAAGGTGATTGTTTTAAGGGTAACCTTAATGCTTTACATTAATTATCAACCCAGGGCAACTCTTGTTATTTCAAGAGTGTAAGAAAAATAAATGCCAGTGACATCAGAGGTTAACTACTCAAGATCATTATAGGAAATATTGTCTAATTATCAAAGTTCAATCAAACAAACTTGAAAGTGAACTATGAAATAATTCATACCAATAAAAGGAGAAAATTTTGTTCTAAGCTTTTGTAGAAATAACCACTCAAGACTGAAATAAAGAATAGATTGCAATTGAACAGAATCCTTTGATGAATTGAAAAACTACCTTAACGAATTGAACAACAATCCTAATTAATTGAACACCAATCAATTATTCTATATTTTGTAATAGAATTCTCTATTAATCAACTAATAGCATCACTCAGAATTAAACATCAAACCAAACGTTCACATTTATGATGGAAATATTCAAGAAATAATTGTATACAGGATTGAACATCAACCGTGTCGAAACTAGTCTAACGAGTGTAAAAGCGTCACTTCCTGGTGAAATAAAATTAATAATAAATCTAATCTATTGAAAAGTAAGTTATAACATATCATGCCGACGATTAACCAATTGAATGATAATGCTATGAAATGAAAAGGATAACTGAAAATGCAAGTTCCATAAATAAACGTATAGCACAGAGTAGTAGGAGAACCCCCAGGGCTGGGCTCGAAGCCTCTAGAATCCTTCTCCTAATGAATACTCATAATTTGTTTATACTGAAAAAATGTCAATCTCTTCATTAATCAACATAGCAATAAATTAGCACGAACTTGATGATTCTGTCTGAATACGTTTATTACAGGAAAATTATAATACATGGATTGCCTTTTCATCTCTTTCACCTCTAGCCTTTTATAGCTTAAAGGAGAAATAAATCAGAGTAACGGATCCTCCCCATCAGGAGATCCTGTCACTTCGTGGCTATCAAATGAATACTCCAAGAGTAGGTGTGCCTCTACATCTTTCGCTGATTCATAGGAGCTGATACAATTCTGTTTAGTTTTCTTGTCTACTGTCATTTGGTCATCCTCGTCAGTAATTGGGCTATTTCACTTACCTATCAATAAAGATAGAAAAAAATCAGTTTTTATGCTATTAAACACACATTTTATCAATAATTCGCTCTACCTTAATTTTTCATTAGTTTCCTTTACTTTATTTCTAAGATGAAGGAAAAATATATAAAAGTAAATGAAAAATCATGGTAAAGATAAGGGTAAAATTTACCTTCTCCTTGGCCCAACATACTCCCCTACTTACCTTTTTGTAGGTCCTTTTGTAAAAAAATGGTTGAGGTGTAGCTGGGTTAAGGAATATGCAGGATATACTTGTTCCTTGTAAAGTCTAAAACCATGTTTCTATTTTATCTTTGCGAATGTTGATTTTGTGTGCCCCTCTGGTAACTCATAATCATAAAAATAGTCTTTAGGAGGGTTCCATATTATGGGGCATCTGTATCTGCACCCTATCCATGTAGGAACCATGTTCAAACTTAGGTTGTTGTACATAAGGAAACGGGAAGCAACAGATTTAGAGTTCCTATACCCAAATGGTTCTCCGTTCTTAACATTACTTGTAGAGGGTTGCCATCTCTATTTGGGTGGTCATAATGCTTCCTCTTGGATGTCCTAAAAGTATGCCTTCTCATTCTCCGCAATATTCCTGTGAATAGATCCCAGTTTGGCTATCACTCCTTTCTGTGGCATAAACTTATTTTTTTAGTAAACACATATAGAGGTTTGATAGGTTTCACTCTGACCAATCGATCTAAGCCATGTCCTCTTTTCTAAAATTTATTGTAGGCCTTAGCCCATCTAGTCTGATTTTTGCCAAAGGAAAGAAAATATTTGAACTGAACGTCCCTTATGAAGGGACTAGGGTTACTCTCTCTATCCTCTTCTAGAAAGAATTTGTGCAAATACAATTCGCACAAAGGGTGTTGGGTTTGCTCATCCCAATCGTTGCAACATTGGAAAAAATCTTCAATGGTTTTGAAGGTAGTGGGTTTCCTTGCTCTGAAAGCTTTGATTTTTAGAAAAAAATATCTTTCCATTAATAATAAAGCATAATTAGTGGTTGGTGCCCTGCAATAAATACATCTTAGTAATGAGAACAAACAACACTGGTTTGTTACTTATCTTGTTCCAGTTGATCATGTGACTTCTTCACTTTTGTCCTTTCCTCCATAACTTGGGAAAAGGTTTCATCTTCAGTTGTAAAGGTATCTGAATCGCTTATAGTAGTTCCTAATGTTCCTCTAAGGGTACTACTTCCTTCTTATACTGGGGAAATTCATGTTGAGCTTGAATTATTTCATTGTGAAGCTTTTGATTGGAAGATTTTTCTATCAGAGGAGTGTAAGCAGGTTTTACCTCTGTTTAATTCTCCTTGTCTCCTGTAAATTTCAAATCAGTCTGCACAAAGGCTTCAGCATTTTGTATCAAATTCGTCTGTACAGAGGCTTCACTATTGTATATTCAATCTGTCTGTACAAGATCTTTAGTAGTATCTATTAAATCAGTCTGTATAGAAATTTCAACTGCATCTACCATTTGGGTAATAAAATATGTTTGGGTTCCCATGGTAGCTAATTCATTCTTAGGCTTTCAAGCCTTATATGCTTCTTCCAACCATTTCCTTAGTTGTTTTACCATTTTTTTCAATTTCTCGCATTTCCTGTTCATTTTTCTTAACTTAATCTCAACTGATTTTTCTTTTGGGAGGGTTTTGGCAGGAGGTGGAGTAGCAGTGGTTTCAGGTTCAGGAACGGTTGTGTGAGTTCTAAGGTTGTCAGAAGTTATGTTTCCTTCAGGTTTCCAAGAGGTTCTTTCAGCATTGATGTCTTGAGTGGGTGGAATAATATTTTATTCAGGCGTCAGAGGAACTGTCTCAACACTTGTGTCCTATTCTAATAGAAAAATATCCCCTAAATGGTTTCCCAACTCAAATATTCTCTCTATCTAGTCTTCCCTACTCACTCATTCATTATCAAATGGAGATAAAACCCTCAAGTCCTGCAATTCATCATGGGGAGGTAGGATTTTAGTATGACCAGAGCTGTTAGAAAAGGAATACTAGTTCAAATGGTCCCTCTATTCCTTAGATTGTTCAGATGGGTTGCAAATTTCGTGAGATTTCCTCATTTTCTTGAGTACTTGAGCCATTTCTTCCTCGTAGTCTTGTGAAGACATGTTTTGAGGGCTAAAAGGTGGTGTATTGGATGGTCCCGCCTCATATGGAAATATAGAGGTGTTTCACCATATTTGTAACCTTTAAGAATGTCTCCATTTTCCTAGTTCTATGTTTGAAGCATGGGTTCTCTTCCCTCTTGATCTCTTGGGTATGGCTATTCTAAGGAGTTCAATTTTTTCTCTGTCAGGGTTTTCTTCAAGGGAAGGTACGGAAGGATTAACAAATCTGTCCCATGTTAAATGATGTTTTTTAACTCATGAAGGGTAATCAATTTAATAAAGCCATGGTGACTGACAAATATTTGAGGTTTTTTAGCTCTTATAATCCAAAAAACAGTATTATGAAATAAAAAATTTAGGAAAAAGGGAAAATTAACTGAATTTTTTCACTTGATAACAACTAATAGTTTAAGTTTATGAGACTTTAATACATTTTGGCATCCATCGCATGTGATATATCTTTGAATGAATACTGCCAATTCTTGCCAAGGCTACTGCAAGGATGCAGGATTAATACCTTTCCCTTTTCGTTCTAGTGGCTCACCTGGGTCCTGGTACACTAAAATTTCTTCTTGTAGAAGGACGTGTTTATCAATTCATTTTTCTCCTTCTATTGGAAATCCGAAGACCTCAATGATGATTTATTCGGAGACTGGTATGATTATTCCTTTGACTATGGTATGCCCTTCCCGCAGGTTTTGCAAGAATTCAACTCTTGTCTCTGTATTAAACCCTTGTAGTCTATGTAGATATGGAATCCAGATGGCTTGCTTGAGAATGGTGTGAGCTGATTCCAAGGCTTGAAAAATTATATGTTCATTGCAGAGAGAATTTTCACCCATGGCTACTTTGTTTTCAGAACTGGTTTCTTGTTCAGCATGCATTTCTTTCGGCTTTATTAGTTAAAAAATCATAAACACTGAATGTGACTTTTATAAAATATATTATTAAAAATATGACATAAATGCAGTGATTCTTTCATCCAATCAGCGTATATGAAGGTAGTCGCATGGTTAATTCGCATGCTTATTCATTATGAATATTTGTACCCCTTCCAATGAGGGAAGGGCATCCACAGCCTTAAAGCTCAAGAAAATATGAAAGGTGGTAATAATCATGAATGCGCATGAAGTAAAGGTTATAATTTAGTAATCATCACAATTGTACATCAGGTGGAAATAACTGAAGAAGGGGAGAAAAGCATAATAGAAATTACTATGAAAAATATGTCTTATTTTGATGGCATAGTTGAAGGAAGCATGACAGGTAACAGACTATGATTGATGATGTCATCCCTTAATTCAACATGAAAATATAACTCACTCATAGTTAATTATGTGGGTAGGTAGTGATATCACTTATTCAAGCAGTTCATTTATTTTCAGGAATGGATCAATACGAAATATGGCATATAAAAGTAATTGGATATTGTTAAAAAACTACTTTGATACCACAAGTAGAGCCACTGTTTCCGGCATGCATCCATAGCCTCAACAGGGTTTCTATTTTAACCTAGAAATGAGCCAGAATCCTCTATTTAAAAGTTGAAATTTTTGTTTTTTTATGGAGAGACCACTATGCTGGTGTGGTGGCCAGATGGTCATAGTGCAATTCACGAGGATTTTAACGGAGTGATCGGGTTGGCACGTGATGAGGTCTCCTGTCCTTTGAGAAGGTCACTACCCTGGTGTGTTGGCCATTGTGGGAATGCCACCTGTTAAAACATCATGATCATAGTAGGTTGGCTCGTGATGGGACCCCCTATTCTCTCTTCTTAAAAAAAAAATTGCACATAGACATTATATTATATTTTTTAAAAGTAGACATTTTCCTTATTTTATGGAGAGGCCACTGTGCTGTTGTGGTGGCTAGATATTCATAGATCCATTCATGGGGATTGTAACAGACTGATCAGGCCATCTCATGATGAGACCTCTTGTCCTAAAGCATTTTTAGATATCGAGAAGGTCACTAACCCGGTGTGTTTTCCATTGTGGGAATGTCACATGTCAAACCCTTATGATCATGGTAGGTTGCCTCGTGATGAGACCCACTATTCTCTCTTAAAATAATTGCACATAGAAATAATAATTTTCTTTTTATTTATAAATGGAGGGAGGCTCATTAAGTCCTTAAGAGTTAGGGATGGTGTAAGAAGTAAAAGTAATGCCAACACAATTAATACTCTTATTCCTATATCCTCATGTCAAAGAGAATTACTACTTGAGAGTGTAAAAAGATATACCAACATAAGAATACATAAATTAATTGTGTAATAATATGTCTGAATAGGATATATCTAGCCCTTTATTAAATAGATAAACCATGTCACCTTCCGTAGTAGATATTTCCATAAAAATTTCAAAATATCATAATATTAGTAATATCATTGCTTTTCTCCTCTTCACGTGTCAAATCCTTTTCTTAAAATGGTTTTTATGGCGAGGATGTGTAAAGGAAGAGTGGATATTCGAAAAGAAATCATCAAAAGACAAAAAATTGTGTAAAAAAAGAAAAAAGAAAAAGAAAAAAACATGCTAGAGAATAAATCAACCATACAATTTGATTGAACATCAGCTATTCAATTCGATTGAAAAACAACTATTCAATGGATTCAACAGCAAAAAAATAATCACGCAACAAAAAAGAAACCATTCATTGCAACTGAAAGGAATCTATTCAATTCGATTGAATAGAAATTGTTCAATTCGATTGAACAACTGTTCAATGGTTTGAACAACAGAAATAAACATACTAAAAAAAAAAAACCATTCATTCTAATTCAGCGGAAGTTGTTCAATTTGATTGAACAAAATATATTCAATTCAGTTGAATAGAAAATGTTCAATGGATTGAACAACAAAAGTAAAATCACGGAACAAAAAAATAATCGTTCATCTGAATTGAATGGCAACTGTTCAAGTTGATTGAACAACAACTGTTCAATTCGATTGAACATCGACTACTCAATTCGATTGAACAATAATTGTTTAATGGTTTGAACAATAGAAAGAAACACACTAAAAACACACTTGTTCAATTAAATTTAACGACGGCTGTTCTATTCGATTGAACAACAATTTTTCAATGGATTGAACAACAAAACACACAAATTAAATGAAAAATAAAAAGAATGCAGTTGTGAGCATCAAAATAATGAAAAAAAGACATGGAATTCTTATGTAAAACAATGAGAAGAACTATAAATTTCAGGAAACATATATACAATATTTACAAGAGGAAATAATAAATTTTTATGAACTTAAAGCTGCCGAGCCATCATCCCCTGTAGCTAAAATTTGGATGGTACAGTCGTCACGCACCCTCTGGTAGAAAGACTCTTTCGTAAGTGGTTTATGATAGAGGTGCACCCAGTTTCCATTGACTTGAAATGTGGAGCCAGATCCATATACGGTGTTCAAGGTAATGGTACTTTTGTTGTGCATTTCTTTAATTTCGTATGGCTGGAGCCACCTTGTTTGTAACTTACCCGGTAAGTCTTGGAATCTGGAGTTGTAGAGGAGGGCCCAATATCCTTTCTAGAATGTATTTAATTTTATGAGGTTGTCATGCCACTTAGCTCATTGTTGTTGAATAATTGCAGTGAGCTGTAAAGAAAGTAGTCATGCACTGTAGAGAAAGTAGTCATGCTTCATCCAATTCATTTATTTTTTGGAGTCTTCTAACTTGGGCCTGCGTCAAATCCATCCCCACTTCTTGGGATGTTCTCAAAGTATTTATTTCAAATTCAATAGGAAAAATTGGTTCCCTTCCAAATACCATATGGTACAGAGAATATTTCGCCATGTTGTGCGATAAGCCCAGAAGGCCTCTGGCAGTCTAGTAGCCCAATCCTAGCGATGTGTTGAAACTATTTTAGTGATAATTGCCTCAAGGAAATTATTAGTGATTTCGACCTTCCCGTTCGCCTCCGAGTGGTAGGGAGAGGTGACTCTATGGGTGACATGGTGGTTCTTTAGAGTGGTCGTGATTTTATTTCCCACAAACTGTGCCCCTCTATCGGTTATCACATCCCCAGGTAAGCCATATCGCACAAATATCTCAAAAAGAAAATTGATCATAGATTCTTCTGTAGCTCTCGACAAAGCCATTGTTTCTACCCACTTCGTCACATAATCTGTGGAAACCAGTATGTAGTTCTTCTGATTCGATGGTGGGTTGAATGTTCCAACAAGGTCGAGTGTCCACTGTTCGAAAGGTTCTACTACCAATTTTGGTTGCAATTTCATCTCATCAATTTAGTCAGGGAAACCGATTCTTTGGAAACTCTTTGAGGATTGGACATATTTCTTGGCATCTTTAAAAATTGTAGGCCAATAGTAGCCCATTTGTAATACTTTGTGCCTCGTCCTGCAATCTGCAAAAATTGTAGCCACTTGGCTCATCATGAAAGGCCCTTTTGATGTCATAAATCTCATCTTCTCGAATGCATATGAATATATGCATATCAGCTCTTGTATGGAAAATATATCCACCGATCCAGGAGAATCTAGCACTATGTTAGACAATCAGCTTTCGTTCCTTTATTGTCAAGTGTCTTGGCAGCTTTCCTACTTGCAGATAATTCACTACATCTATGTACCATGGAATTTTTACTGCTACAAAAAACAAATTCTCATCAGGGAACTGATCCTCCACTGCTAGTGGGTCATTTTACATTGGAACTCTAGACAGGAAATCTGCAACTACGTTTTCTTTTCCTGGACGGTCTTTGATAGTTATGTCAAACTTCTGTAAAAGAAACAACCAATGAGTCACTCTTCCATTTGTAATAGGTTTATTAGCTAAGTATCTAATGGTAGAGTGATTGGTATACAGGAATAATTGATAGCCAATTATATAATTTAACAATTTATTAATAGCATAAATGACAGCCAAGAACTCCTTTTCGATCATTGTATATTTTAATTTGACAAGAGTGAGATTCCTGCTGGTATATTAAGTAACATAGGGCTCCTTGTCCTCTTCTTGACTGAGAACTTCCCCTATTTCTGTGTCGGATGCACCTAAGGAAATATTAAAAGGAAACTCTGAATTGGGGCTACGTAAGACTGGTGCAGTTGAGACCATTTTCTTCAAATCGAAAAAAGAAGTTTCACATTCGTCAAATCAATGGAATTCAAAATTTCAAATTAATGCATAATAGGGTGTAGAAATTTGTCAGAAATTCATTATAAACCTATGATAGTACCCTACATATCCAAGGAAACTACATAGCTCTATATGAGTACAAGGTGTGGCTAATAAAATAATTACCTCTACCTTTTCCAGATCTACTTGTATTCTAGTTGCAAAGATGTAGTTTCCTAGGATCACTCCTTTGGTCATCATCATGTGACACTTTTTGTTGCTCAAAAAAAATCTGGTATAAATGCATCATTCCAATCATTTTTCAACTGTTTGCAGTAACTGTTCAAATTCATCTCCATATGGAGTAAAGTCGTCCATGTAAACCTGAAGCCCTTCATTTATTAAATCAGAAAAAATGTTTAGTATGGCGCTTTGAAATGTTGTTGGTGCATTTCTTATTCTGAACGGAAATACCCTATAGCCAAATGTACCCAAGGGGTAGGTAAAGGTAATTTTATCTTGGTCTTCAGGGGCTATCTAGATTTTATTTTAACCACTCAAACCATCATGAAAAAAGAAGAACCTCTTTCTTGCCAATGTATCAACGACCTGATCAATAAAAGGGATGGGGAAGTGGTATTTTTGTGTTACTTTATTCAGTTATTTGAAATCCACAAAGATTCACCACTTACCATTCTTTTTAGGAATGACTACTAGAGGAGAGACCCATTTTCTATCTAAAATAGGATAAATAAAGTTTACATCTAGCAAATTTTGTAACTCATCTTTTACATTGTCTTTTAGATGTGGGTTTAACCTTCGTTGAGGCTACCGAATAGGCCAAGCATAGTTTTCAGTATAAATATGTTGCGTGCATAGTTGAGGATCTATACCCTTCATGTGTGGGTATTCCCAAGCAAAGTCTCTCTTATATTTTTCTAAAGTTTTAGCGAGATTTTGTTGCTGGTTAATATCCAGACTACCATTGATATTTAAAAATTTTCCTTGCTCAACTTCAATTGGCATGCTCGTGTGAAAAATAGTCGTCGGTATGTGCTGGTCATCAATTTATGCTAAGGGGTCCTCCTGTGCTTCATTATCAGAAACTTCTCTTAATATTTGGCACTTTAAATTTTTTGAAGTAGATGGTTGGTTCATGAAGTTATTTATTACATCGTCTTCAGTTTGATCTTTGAATTCGAGTGCTTTAAATATTGTTAGTGGTGAACAGATGTTTTGTTCCTAGTATGTATGTGGCTATTTGTGAATATTTATAATGGGAAGAATTGGTTTGGCAGTGGCATATATGGAAATATTCTTTATGGCATCTCCACTAGAAATGGTCATGTTTCCTATTCGACAACCTATGTAAGCATTGACTGTTGCTAACCAAGGTTGTCCTAATATCAGGGGATGTCCATCTAACCTACTTTTTGGGTTAGTAACTAAAAATTCTGTCGGGTTCTCCCATGATTCCACAGAAACTAGGCTATCTTGTAATATACCTTCTGGTTTGATAACAGATCTTTCAGCAAGTTCCAGCAAGGTAGATGTGGGTTCCAAGGCTGTTATCCCTAACTTCTCACAGATTTATATAGTTAAGAGGTTAACGGCCACCCCTAGATCAACTAATACATTTGAAAAGGAGTGGCTAGAGATTTGTACTATGACTATGGGGTTTCTTCGATCCTCGTATTTTATTGGCATTTATTTACCCGAGTAAGTCTGATAGTGCTCCCACTACATGAACAGTTGGTACATAATTTTCTTTTCTCGCCTGCTCTTTCCACACAGTTATTTAATTGTTTTGGCATAGACAATAATGTCTTCTCTAGCCTGTAGGAGAGGAATTTTAATGCAAAGATTTTTTAATTCCCCTAGGAGATCAAAATATGAAGAGACTATTGGTTTAGGTAGTGTTAATATCTCAGGGAATTGAGGCGAGGAAATAATAAGGTTTTCAGGATGATTTTGGTCAACTGTGTCCCTCCCCTATTATATCTCTATTTCTTTCACAATTGATTGTTTAGGTACTATTGGAATTTTAGACTCAAGTTGTGGCAGAGTCGTATCTTCTTCAAGTGAAATAACACGCCCTGATCTCAACCTAAGTTCATTGCATTGCTTTTGCTCAGTTTCAGGGTTTGGGTTCTCAACAATCTGGATTAGTTGAACCTATCTATTATTGGGGTTAGGATTGGGTTGAACTGGTAGTTGAGGACGGATAATGGGTTGAGGATTGTGTTAGATTGGGTATGGAGTTGGAAATGTGTGTTGATTCTAAGCCCCTATTCTCCTAGGTAAACTGGTCATTCCTAAGCTTCACTGCCAATTTTGAGACCAATTTTTATTCTGTGAAGTGGAGGGAGGCCATTGGGACTGATATGGATTTTTTTGCCAGTAAGGGGGAGAAAAAATAAAAATTGAACAACTATTACCTGAAGGGGATTGTGTTGGCTAGGGAGGCATGGAAAATTATTGGGATGGCTAGATAAAAAAAGGTGATTGTCCTTTCCATGTTGTTCTAGGGTCTTTTGATTAAATTGTGGAGGAGAAAAGAACTGAGATGGGTCTTGTGGCATATCTGGTCGTGCTTGCCACTACCCATGTTGATTCATTAGATACACTAGTTCTGTTTCTTCTTCTTCTTATTTAAAAACTACTTTTAATGTGATAAGTGAAGGGCAATGGTCAGTGGCATGGTCCTTCGTATAAATAACACATGTATGGACCATGTCTAATGGACACTCCTGCTTGATGTGCTTCTTCTGATAGTGGGGGAAAAAAACAACCAAGTTATTTTCTACTAAAGCTTGATTATTCTTGCCTTGTAGGACATCTAGCTGCATTGTAAGGGTTCCTAAGATGTCGGTTTTTAAAATCTTCTAAAATATTACCAAATTCTGCTCCGGTCACGTTTGCACCTCACTGTTTATAATTCCTTGTAACTGAGTCCCATCCGGTTGGCCTGCTTCACGTACTACCTCGAGAGCACCTGATGCACAATGCAATAATGTCATCATATTATTCTTGATAGATGTCCCCTTCTCCCATTATCTTAAGTGTTTTGACCCGTTCTTCTTTCATTCCTCTAATCATTGTTTCTTTTAAAATATCTTTAGATAGTGTGGTATATGGAGATCTTTGAAAATTATATTGAAATATTTCAACGTATTCTTCTTATGTGTCATTATCTTTTGCAGACATATTTAGGATTTCATATTTTATTTCTCAATTATGATAGTGGTCTTGATATTTGTTGAGAAAAGAGTTTTTCATCGTATCCCAACTATTAATGGTTCCTCCACCCAAGCCCATAAACCAACGTAATTTTGTCCTTTTCGAGGTAGAGGGAAATAGTTTTAGTTTCTAAGCATCAGTGGTGTATTTATATCGCCTACATAAGACATAAAACTCAAATAAAAATGCATCTAAATCCTCTGAGGTCATCCCATGGAAAGTGGGGATCTTTTATAACGAAATATCTTTCATAGGGGAATTTTGCGACTGGATCAACAATGGGATACTCCAATGTTGATGTATGTCTCTAGTTTTGGTTATGCACCATTTGATAAAATATGTGCCAATAACCTTTAGGGATTTCTTATTCTGGGAGGATAATTTGAGTGGAATTAGCGAGTGGATTTGGAGGAGGCCTTGTAGCACTTCCCCGGTCTGGGATACTAGGAGTTTATGTCTTAAATGCTATCTCAGGAGATCTAGGCTCTGGATTTTTTACCTATACTACACTGCTCATTTCTCCCTCTCCTTCATTCAAATTACAGAAATTTCCCTCTCTCGAAGGGTTAGGACTTAAGTGTTCTATATTCTGAAGGCATCGTTCAGACCCATGTGTTTTGTTGTGAATCTCGTCTTGGGCCGCAGATGGTGAGGCTGCTACTTGATGAACCATAGTAGGACTATGTGGAGGAATGGTTATGGGTCCTACTGATGCCTAGGATTCAGCCTTCTTGATGATTTCATCTATATATGTTGTTCTTCCAAGGACCACCGATCCATTGGGTTTTCTGGATTTAAGTGGGGGGTTTTGATCTTATTCTATCGTTTTCTTCACACTCATAAAAAACAAAAAAAACTTATCCTATTAACCTTTGCACAGTTGTTGAGAAGTGAGCTAGAGAGTAAGCATTTTTCTTGCTATTACATAGGTTCTCACCTCTCATTTTCAATATCGAATTCACTCACAGTAAAGGGAAAAAGAAATAAAAGACATCACTCTTAAACACTCTCCCCGGCAATGGCACCAAAATGTTGAGTAAAAAAAGTGACTGTTTTAAGGGTAACCTTAATGATTTACATTAATTATCAACCTGGGGCAAGTATTGTTATTTCAATAGTGTAAGAAAAATAAATGCAAGTGACATCAGGGGTTAACTACTCTAGATTTTTGTAAGAAATATTGTCTAATTATCGAAGTTCAATCAAACCAACTTGGAAGTGAACTATGAAGTACCTCAGACCAATTAAAGGAGAAAATTATATTCTAAGCTTATGCAGAAATAAATAATCATGCCAGAAATAAAGAATAGATTACAATTGAACAACACACTTTGATGAATTGAACATCTACCTTAATGAATTGAACAACCATCCTAATGAATTGAAAAACAATCAATTATTCTAGATTCTAAAATGGAATTATCTATTAATAAACTAATATCATCATTTAGAATTAAACATCGAATCAAACTTTCACATTTATGATGGAAAGATTCAAGAAACAATTGTATGCAGGATTGAACAACAATTGTGCTGAAACTGGTCTAGCGAGTGTAAAAGAGTCACTCCCTGGTGAAACAAAATTAATGATATATATAATCTATTGAAAATTAATTAATAACATATCACACATGATATTAACCAATTGACTGATAATTCTATGAAACAGAAAGGATAAATGAAAATGCAAGTTCTATAAATAAACGTATAGCATAGAATAGCAAGAGAACCCCCAGGGCTAGGCCTGAAGCCTCTAGAAGCTTTATACTAGGGAGTACTCAGATGTTTTTTATAATTAAAATGCCAATTTATTCATTAATCAACAGAGAAATATATTAGCATGAACTTGACGATTCTTTCTAAATATGTTTATTACAGGAAAATTATAATACATGAACTACCTTTTCGTCTCTTTCACCTCTAACCTTTTATAGCTTAAAGGAAAAATAAAACATAGTAACGGATCCTCCCCATTATGAGATCCTACCACTTCGTGGCTACCAACTGAATACTCCAATAGTAGGCATGCCTTTACATCTCCCGTTGATTCATAGGAGCTGATACGATTCCATTTACTTTTCTTGTCTGCTGTCATTTGGTCATCCTAGTCAACAGTTTGGCTATTTTTCTTCCCTATCAATAAAGACAACAACAAATCATTTTTTACGCTATTAAACACACCTTTTATCAATAATTCATTCTACCTTAATTTTTCATTATTTTCCTTTACTTTATTGGAAAGATGAAGGAAAAATATATAAAAGTAAATGACAAATCATGGTAATGATAGGGGTAAAATGTACCTTCTCCTTGGCCCAACACATGGTATGAATGGTTAAGACCAGCTAGCATATGTTCCTTAAAGGATTTTCATATAGTATATTTTGAGAATTATAAAGAGCATTATCCATCTCTGTTGCTGGTACATAATTGATATGATGATTTTGAGGATTTGATTAAGTATCTTAAAAGTATTGATGAGGATCTAGAATTTATGGATTATGAGATCATAGAGGCCCTTCATGAATTTTATTCTCAACATAGTATAATAAATACTATATACCTTGATAAAAAGGATCATTCACATCAAACATCAACTCCTTCTTTTCCCGAAGATGAAGTAGATCTGCATCCTAACAGGCAAGTTATATCCCATTAAGTTAACAAAGTTTTGCAGCCTTTTCCCTCTTTTCATGATAAGGAGTATGAGAACTCTTTCAAACAATAAAAGGTAATAGAGATTCCATTGGTTTATTCATCTTTTGAGTCAATTATTGAGGAAAATCAGATTACAAATCCTTTTGAAAATTATTATTTTCATCAGCCTCAGAATGCATCCCAAGATGATGGGATTAAAGGGGTATGTGACATAGAATTGCATCTTGTTGTGCTAATTGTTGAAGAGTCTACTGAATTTAATATTTTTCAAATATCTAATGAATTTACTATTTTGGAAACTCTTAATTCAGATTCATGTGAAGGATTACTCCTGAATCCATTTTCCGAAAGAGAGATACATGTACTTTGATATTTTGAAGATGCTAGGCTTCAAATTGACCATGATAAATAGCAGGAAAGTAGTGAAAAATAATAGGTTGTTTTAGTGCCTCTTGCAGATGATGATATTACTGTAGGTTCAAAAAATGAAGAGTCTGCTGATGAAGAGGAGTTTGTCTTGGATCCTATGGATGTGCACATTGTTTCTTTTGATAATATGGCTACCTCAAATGCATATTTTCAAGAACAAACTTCCCTTTCTCTTGATATTATTGAAGACAATATTTCCAGTTTTACATCAATCTAGGAAGATGAATATTCTTGTATTTATGGATGATGAGAATATGTTTAGTGGAAAATTTTAGTTTCCTATCTTTTATTTCTTTTTTCTTCTTAAGCAAAGTGTGAGGAGTATTCAAGTAAGTAGCCATTTGTTCGATTGGTTGCATTGGAGGGATCATATCGCATGATTGTATATACATCTTCAATAGGTGGGAAATTATCATTAGGATTTTGAGCCTGAGGCGAAGACCCTAAGATCTTGATGGTCTGATGCAATAAGTAAGTTCAGTCATTAGTCATTTTTTTGTGCCAAAGTCATTTTTTGTTTCAATTAGTAATTTCAATTTTTCGAAGTTATTTTAGTTTCCAGTTTTGACTCCATTTCCAAATGGATGAGGCTACCTGATATATGGTATTCTTGACACCTCCTAAAGGAGCTTCCATCCCCAGTTGGAGCCAATGTTAGTGTCTTAACATTTAGTGATAAAAAATACTCTTTTTATATTTACTTGGTAGTGGTCCTAGGTCAAAATTTCATGTTTCAAGTCAAGTTTCAAATAAAATTTTGTTCACTGAAATTTTGTCTAGGTATGAATTATACTCCCTTCACTACATTCCTGGTCATCATCATTTCAAGTTCATGTCATCCATTATCACCTAGGGTCTTAGATCATCCACCACACCTCCATCTAAGTTAGGGTCTATCTCTCTTTTCTTTCGTCACCACAATGTCCAATCACGTCGTAAAAGAAGACGAACAAGTTGTAATTTTTACCATACATATCATTTATATTGTTAGTTAGAAAATATATGGAAATAAGTAAAGGAAATTTCTATTTCCTCAAAGAAGTATGCTACATGGAGAAAAGAGCTCCTCTCTCACACTCACAACTCTCCACAACCATCCAAATATTGGAAATTTGCTACATTTGTTCTTTTCAAGATCCAAGAAATCATTAGAAGGGTATTTTCATAATTTCTCATATTTCATATGCTTTGAATTCATTAGGAAATCATCCCTCACCTTTCATTCAACTCAATTTCTTTCGCAAAAGTTGGATTCCCTTTTCTATTGCTTTCAACTACATTTTTTGTTTCATTGATGTTTAGCTTGATTTAGCTCGTAAGACCCTAATTTTTTCATCTAAAACCATTATAAATCATCCATAAATCATCCATATGCCTTATAAAATAATTACCTATCACTCATACCCCTTATAGCTATCATTTTCACTCAAACCCTACTTCTCACTAGGTTTTTGCAAGGAAACTAGGAAAACTCTGTGTTTTTAACTTTTGGGCACCTTCCTAATACCCATTTCAAAAAATTTGACCTGAAATCCTATTCCCAATTCATTACCCTACATCCTAAATTTTTTAGATAATTTTCCCTAGCTTCTTTCTATCTCATTTTTGCCCCTAAATCCACCCTACCACCATCTCCTATTTTCTTAATTCTACACCTTCCCTACCCATCTAATATAGCTAGGGTCTCATCTTGTTGACAAACACCATGGAGGGAGAAAATAAGATTGATAAGGGATGTTACCATTCCAGGTTTGATCCATCCAACTTGCAGGAGATCAATGCTTCACAATTCGTCAAAAGGTCATTTCATAGGGTTTATATTGCACAAAGGGACAATTTTTCTTCAAAATAAATTTCTAAAGTATTGGAGATGCATTTTACAAAAGTGAAAGATATTTTTTGAATAATAGGAAAAATAACAAAAAAATCCTTCATTGTATGCAAAGGTGTTATGATTTGAGAGAAGTGCCAAAAATACAATTGCTCGAGCTCATTTTCTACATTTTTTAACAAGTTATCTTCAAGTCAATCTTTCGACATTTTGGATAAGAGGTTAGCAATGATTGATGACTCCATGTTTTAGAATAAATTATAATATTTCAAAGGATACCACTTAAAGCCCAAAAATCCTGTGGGAAGGCCTCCAAAATCCCTCTCAAAGTAGGCATTACGCTTCTGCAAATTTTTAGTGATCAAATTCAAACTTGGATTCTTAGCAAATGGAAGAGTATTTTTGAAAACCAGAGGAGGTTGTGGTTAATAACATGCCCACAAAAAAAACCCTCTCAGTTTTGCAAAAAACGTTATCGTTTGAGAGATATTGATCCATCTTTAAGCCCTATTTTTGCATTTTTTTTTTGAAAAATCTGGAAATTCTCCCTTCACAGAAACATAGTGCCAAGGTGCTACGAATTTTCTCAGGACACCTAAATGAAGATTGGATTATATGGTTGGAGGCATTTTAATTGGTAAATTCTATATATTAAACTATTTTTGGATGAAAATCTCTAATTTTAAAGAAAAATCGAAAAAACCATCATTTTTCTATGCTTCTGCCAGTTGGGAGAATAAAATTTTGGAGGCCTTCCTATGGGTTGTTTCTCAAAATTAAAGATATTATGGAAATTAGACACACATTTTTAGTTGACACATATTTCATATTTGGATTTGGATAGCTAAAATCCCCTGAAAATCACTCCAAAGTGGCATTATGCTTCTGCAAAATGGCACTACGTTTCTAGCATTGGATTCCCTCAGGACACTTGTCAAACTAGAAAAAGTGAGAATTTTTAAGTTTAGTTGTTCTTTGAGCTGTCATTGTATTGATTTGGTTTTTTTTTTCTTGTTATCATGAGGAGACATATAATTTAATGTGTTAAACACACTCTCCTAGTCTTAGCTGAATTTGAGGGAATGGTTTCTAACTTTCCTAGATTCTTCGAAGAGACTCATATCATGTAAGTATGGTGAATTTTGGATGGGATTTCGACCCTATGAGGTGTCGTTGTTAGAATTTTCTAGAAGTAGTCCACCTTAAGTAATTTTAGAGGTTGGATTGTTGTTTTTTGTAGTGGAGGTATTGTACAAGATTTTGTTAATGAAATCAAGGATAATGTTGCGGACATAGTGTTGAGACTGCTGTGCAATATTACCTTTGAGAAAAAAAAATTCTCCGTAAACTCATGATATTGAAATTTATTTTAATCATATTTCACATATATGCTTCTTTATTCTAATTCTTATTAGTTTATTGATAGAAAACATGCTTTCGATGCTCTATTTTTCATAAGATTTACATGAAATTGTCTCTTTTCTTCACATGAATGAATTCATTTTATTTCTCATTTTGAATCCCTTTTAGTTCACTCTATACACAATGAAAAATTAATCATGCTTCTTATCTTACCTGTGTGGCCTTACCCTTACCTCTGCAACTAAACCTTTTAATTCAGACCAAAACCCTAGACCTAGTCTCCTAACTGAAATTTCCTATCCAACACAAGAAACATCAAATAAAAACCCTATTTACTGATATTATATACTTAGCCTTATATCATTATATATTTAGTCATTTCATTGACCACAAAATGACATTGAGAGAACCCTCTCTAGTCCTGGTAGGGCTAACTACTAGACCTAAAGGTTGGTTTGAGGTTACCTCCTTCAGTTCCATTCTGAGCCTTGGGAAACAAGGGGAGTGATAACAATATTCCTGCAAAACTTTGAGGAGAAAATCATAGGTTACAGACTTGGTGGTTGAGAGGGAGCACAAATTACCTCTCGACATGTAGCCTTAGAGGTAGTCTCAGAAGTTTTCGGAGTAGCCACAATTGGATAAGAAGAGAGGAGACTGAGTGGAAGCATTCACTCAAGTAGAGACCTCCATGAGGAGGAAATTTCGAGCCATATGGGAAGAGGGAGCACATGAAACCATATCTCTATGTGAAAGGTGGGGTGATGTGTAGAAATAATCTCATGATAAGAAATTTGGGAAGGGTCCATTGAGATGGAGTGTCGCATGGATCGAACCTAGCTATGAGGAGCCCACATTACAGTTGTAGTGGGAATGATGAGTTAGATTTATTTAGTCAGATGTTAGGAAGAAATAAATAAGAGTGAAAAATGTCAGATACTGGAGCACATATAAGATTTGGAAATAGTGCAAAGGGCACGAATGCAGATGTCAGCAACAACGCAAAGAGTGTATTAGACAGGTGCAGTAGCTAGCAATAGTCAAAATACTCTGATGACATATCCTTTATACTGATTCAGTTTTTCGGAGGCTATTTGGTTTCAAGATTTGTAGGTGAAAACGACACTAGAGAAGTGTTGCATGGAAAACATTCCAATGGTATCAGGCTGGGATAGATTGAATTCATTTCTTGTTGAGAGGGAGTGTTGAAATTTGGAACAAGAAACAATGAAATTGAAAACCAGAAAGAAAAAAAGAATGCACCCACACTACTGAGGAATTTTTATGTACCAGGAGTGAGGAATGCGAGGTAGTTGAACAACATTATAAGATACGATTTCATGGTAACATACTAGACTTTTAGTTGAAAAAGGAAGAGGAAAATTCTTCCATATACAAAATGATGAAATTCAATGGGTTATCATAAGCAGTTGAATTATATAAGAGAGAGAAACCAAAATAAATAATAAACCATATTAATAATAGAGAGATATTCAAGCATTAATTTAAATTTGAATCATAATAACATAAACTATATATAAATTATTTTGGAGATTATTAATTCAAATTTAAATATAGCTACTTAAACTGTGATTCAGACTTGAGTAGTTGTTAGGCTCGACAAGCAAAGCTTAAGAGTAGGAAGTGAGCTTAGGATTAGGATTTGGTATGTGATTATGACTAGGATTATCTTTGTGCTCATGATCAAGAATTTTTTTTTTTAAAATAAAGTTTCAACCTATACCTCCTATTAAACATTCAAAATAAATTTCTATCTCATTAATAATATTCATGTAATAAATTCCGACCATCAAATCATTTTTCAATCACATTTGTAACATCCATTTTCAACATATACACAAATGTCAGCCATCAAATCATTTTTCAATCATTTTTGTAACATCCATTTTCAACATATGTTTTTGAATCTAAAATTATGCTTTTTATAAATAATTTTGACGTATATTTTTATGGGTGTCTTGACATATATTATATTGGTTTTTTTGGAAAGAATAATTTTCAACCTTATAATCAACCTAATTTTCGACCTCTACTTAAAATATGGGTGGATAATAAAGTCACAGAATAGGTTGAAAAAAGATTTTGTATGTAATTTCAAAGTGCACTTGTGGCAAAAAAAAAAAGGCTTATAGTTGTAGTGCTTGCTACATTTTCTTATAATACTAATTAACATAAATATGAATATGATCCAAATAAATACCATGAAAGGGGAATTGGTTGTCCTTGGTGAAGACATAGAGAGGTTGTAGATGACCATATAGGTTGCACAACTAAGGAATCTTTCACCCATTAGTTATAATTGTTCATTGGTTGTTTTAGAATCACATTTTATTATTCCAAGTTATTCCTAGAAAGCATTCAACAAATTCTACTTTTTTTTCCTACAATAAAGAGCATTAGAAGGGAAGAAAATAAATAAGGAATTTTTGAGCATTGTAGGGGAAGAAATTCTTCCTTATGTCATGTAGGGAAGTGGAAGAGAGTGCCATTGATATTTGCGGTTTAAATTAAATGGGAAATGGTTTGTAATGAGTGGATTATCCATTCCATGAGATAAACAGGTTGGGTTGACTTAGTGGGAGCCGATATCTTACACTAATTTTCCATAGTGACCTCATAGCCCAACTTGGGGATGTCATCTACAGTGAATGCGCATGACTAGGATGAAGAATGCTCATACGAAACTACTTTCCTTGGTCCATTCTTAGTTAAAAAATGAGTCTCTATGTAATGTGATTGAATATTATTTATTGTAATAAATTTACATGGATTATGCATGCTATGTGTAGTCAAGTTTAATTTAAACATAGCTTCTTGGTTACTATGAAATTTTAGTGAATGTTTGTTTAATCACATTGCATTTTATTACTAAACCTTATGTGCACATTTAAATGAATTAAAAAGCTCCCTAAGAAAACCATATTTGTGTTATAATGGTGAAATGGTCCCTAAAGAGCCAAAATTTTAATGGTCTATAAGTGGCTATCCATCCTTGGTTGAAAATGCATGATATGGAGGTGCTACATCACTTTTTATACCCCTTAAAAGTTATAACTTATTACTAATGTCTAATCGCCACATTAACTAGTGCAACCAATTTATTAAGTAGGCTTACCATTTTATTTTCAAATTTATCTTGCATGTTTGCATTCCATTCACTGCATCATATAGTCATCTCCCAAATACATAAACAACATAAATATGAGATATCCACAATATTGAGTTTTCTTAGTCATTTAAGATCCAATATTAGATTATTGACATAATTTCAGCGTAGCTCCATGGATAATTGAAATGATTATGTTGACTCAAACATGTTATTAGGTTTATTTTCAAATACTACAATTTCATTTATTCAAGGCTCGATCTACCATATTTGATTGTGATTACATTGTATTAAGAGATGGATAATGAAAATATAAAAATTAAAACCATGTATATACAATCTTTCGGTAGGAATCACCATCATCCCGTCCTAATGATGAACCACAATGGCTGGTTTGAAACGCGTCGACATAATATACTTAGATGTGATTATTACAGAAATATTTTATATACATTTTATGGATCACAAAAGCCAAATTCCTAATAATGAAAGCCATTTTTTTTCATCCTTCCAACTGAAATAAAAGTTAATTTGTTTAATGAAAAAAGAGTGTAATATAAGATGGGGAGCTTGTTTAATAAAAAAAGAGTGTAAGAGAAGACAATGAGATAATTTATGTGGCTATTTAAGTGATCCCATTACCAATCTAATCTATTCCATCAAGGTACACACCTTTTTAATGCTAAGTGTCTCATCTATATTGTAAAATTTAAAGGAAAGAAAGCTAATATAATTTAAAAAAACTTAGAGAAATCAACCTTCAACCCCTTTTTCTCCATAAAAATGGGTAAAAAGGCATAAATAGAGGAAAAAATATTGATTTTATATAATATTACATAAAAATACTTTATTAACTAATATAAATTTTATTTTTTATTCAAATATTTAGAAAATTAAGTCCTTCAACAAAAAAAATTCAAATTAAACATTCTATATCAGGGTTGATTTCACATAGAGACATTTTAACATGATAATATTAAAAATATAACTTAGGTAACAAAATTCCAATGAAATTTAGTCACACCATAATTATCAACGAGACTTAGAAAGTAGAATATTTTGATATAGTCACATGGTAATTATCAACTAGACTTAGAAAGTAAAATTTTGTGACTCACAATCAACCACAATTCCTAACAAAAAATAATAAACATCAGCGTCCACACATTTGCACCTCTCTAAATTTGAATTTTGTTCCCTTTCTCTTCAGGTATTTCCATTTTTCTAAATTCTCACAAGATCTTCAGCTCATTCAGTCCATTTCAGACCTGTCAGCTCTTATATTTACACCGCCTCATATTCACATTCTCATTCACCAGGTATGCACGCTCATTCACCGCCTCAAAGAAGAATTCACAAACGATTCCATATTCACCAAATTTGTTTCCAATGATTTCAAGTCTATGAAATTTTCCAGTGAGGCCCTTAGCAGTGGATTTGCGGTCTCATGTGTAGATAGCAAGTTGAAGTGATTCACTTTCTCAAAAAACATCTAAGAAATCAAACCTATTCGCACCCTGACTAGCTCCTTCAATATCTCTTGAGCTTAAAGGATGTCGCAAGGGGTTTTAAACATACTTAAATCTTATGTTAGAATTATGCAGGGGTTAGTGCATAGATTTCGGCCTTAGATTTCAGAGCCTTACAAGAAAATCAAGTTAAATTACCAACAAGTTTCACCCCTCCATGAATATGTTGAGATTTTTCAGACATTATATGGGTTATAAGATAAGTGAGAATGTTGAGAAAATTGATGGATTTTGAAGGTGTTAGCAGCAACTTGGACCTCATAAATGCTGCTCAAATGTATAATTAAATAAAAACCATGAGAAATGAAGGGGATCTTCTAGGAATTGGGGTTATCGATGTGGAAATCGCCTGGTTAGTGGAAGCAGGGAACCGATTCTGATGGGAGGCAATGAAGGATTTTAAGAGAGAAATGGAGGCTTTAAATAAGGGGAGTTGAGGTCCACTATGGAGGTCATGACTAGTAGGAATTTAGGTTTACTGTGATGGTCTTGATTAGTAAATAAAGCTCCCAAGTTGTTAAGCATGTGAAGGCCATATCAGTTAGTTTTGGTTTGGGCTTTTGTTTGTGTTGGATTCAGAGGAGTGGCACACTACAGATCAGAGGTTGTCTAAAGGCATAGGAGTGGTTGTGGGAGAGGGTTGGATCTTGTATGGACCAGTTGCATTCATATGTTATTATAGTATGGCATTTTCAAAGGGTGTCATCGAAGAATAGGGATCCTTTCATTGTTATTTGTTTATTGAAGAAGCAATGCAGGTGTGTACTTGTAAGTAAATGCTACCATCGGTTTCTTGGTATGTAATTTACAATTTTTATAACTAACAATTGTTTTCCTGAATAAATTTTTTTATTATTATTTGGGAAGTTGCTCTTCAAGGAAATGAAAGAGACATCTCAGCTCTTCCCATTGATCTTCCCATTAGATTTTTTTAGTTCATTTAGATTTTGCTAGGTTAGGGCTCAGAGAGATATATTCCATGATCACCAGTTCAATGAAAACGAGCTAAAGTGCCAAATTAATCCGTATAAATCTACCATATGGATATTATTATTATATGTCTCTCCTTTCATAGCCTTGGCCTCTAAATCTAGTTGTTAGTTTCTCTAGAACTACCTCATCACCATAACAATCATTAGGGTCTCTTCGTTGCTTCTTTCCGATCTCATTGCTTCAAGAAGCTCTAGTCTGTGTCGAGTAGTTGATGCACGAGCGAGTAATTATGGTATTGAGATCCATTGTTAGATCATGGAGCATAGGTGGTTTCTGTCAAAATATCAAGAATAGAATTAAAGTATGTAATGCATCATCATTTCACGGGGATTATCCAAAAATATTCCTCGATAGGGAAGATGAGTCATGCCTTCAACATCTACTTCCGAGATTTCTTCCAAAAATTATGCTAGAAGCTGCGTAAGCTGACGGGGGAGTATTAGGGAGTTGCAATAGATCCATTGGTTAATATGAGCATGAGCTCTCAAAGGACTGCATTCTGTCTTGAGGAGTGTGATTTTTTTTAGCACCAACTTATGGTGTTGGTCCTACTACTAGGTATGTTATTGGTGCTTCTTACGTATTAGCTACACATAAATGGTTGTTGGTCCTACTACTGGGTATGTTATTGGTGCTTCTTATTCATTAGCTACACATAAAGGGGTATTTAGATGAGGATGGGTTAGTATCCTACCTTAGTGGGAATGAAAGTGAGTGTCGATCCACTCGTGTGACAGGTGGTGTGGGGCCCGGGTACATCTGAGAAGAAAGGCCCTCTCTGTCATAGCATTGTTATAGAAGAATAAAGAGCTTACCAGTAGGACACAATAATTAGAGCCATTAGTGTATTCCTTAGTCCTATTATTATCAAGCACTAGTAGCAGAGGAAATAGATGGGGCATCACATCGCTAACGACCAATAATGCTTAATCTCTACTCGATTTTGATTTCAATATGGAAGTATTTATCCAGGGGAAATAGGTTCTAATTTGGAGGGAATGCTACACGGATTTTAATAAAAAATATCACTTGATCCATATAAATTGCATACAAATTATCGTCCGAATATTTAATTTTTTAATAAATCTATCTGATACCATTATTGGTTGCACCTCCTATTAATACCTTTCATAACAAAACCCTTCGTATGATAAACCCTATAATTTAGAATTTCTTTGATCTCTATTGCCAACATCTGATAAAATGAGATAAATTTTCTTGTTGTACATAATACCTGGTTATTTTCTAGGAGACTATATATGATATCAATACCAAAAGGCCAAAATTAAACAACATAGGACTAAGAATTCTAGTTTTCTACTTGGAGATTTTTTCCACCTGATATTTATGGCCTACAAACTGCGAAAATCATTCATACTCCTTCCCTATTCCTTTCAGTCACTTGATGCCCAACTTGAAGAGAAGATAATATATCATGTTCATCTACAACCACATGTTCCCATGCTTGTCTTGGATGTGATTGTTGTTTCCTCCTCTTTCCTAGGTTATGAGTTAGGGTTTTCTCTCTTATTGATCACTTGGATGAACTTAATATTTCTCTTGCACATCTTGATCATGGTAGAGTTCATATTTCCATCTGTGTGCAACAACATATTCCTCTTCAAGTTCTCCTTGTTGAATTTAATAGATGAAAAATAGACCAGTGTGAATGAAAATGAGAAAATATGTTATGTTGATGATTCTTCTATGTTCCAACCAATTTATCTCCAATGGAATGTACTTGTAGTCAATAAAGAAACTAGTGTGGGACATGATTCGAATCCCAAATTACAATGAAATAAGGTATTCAAGTTATGGATTTGCACTTTTATAGAAATATGTAATTTTTTTGAATTGATAAGCATAATTTATAATTTGGAATTGCAAATATAGTATTACTAGGTGATTTTTGGATGCCATGAGAAGATCCTTTGAGAAGTTATCAACTCAATTGATTATGAAATTGTTTTTGGTATGTCAGTGGCTCTTATAGGATTTTATTCAAACCTGTCTCTCTGTATTCAAATTGGATGGCCTCTGTTATAAGTATTCAAAAAGAAAATATGTTTCAACTTTCCTTGAATACAGGAAACAACCAACAATATTCCAGATGTAGCAAATGTCTTTGTAGTATAACCACGAATGCCCATGAAATGCACAATTATAGTTTTAAGCACAAGAATAAGGTCTCATAGATATTAACCATCTCACCATGTGCATGTTCCATATAGCAGAATGAAATGACTCAACAACATACTAAAATTGCAATTCCACTGAGCTCATTCCATTACAATTTTTTCTTAATTCATCCTTTCTTGATCTAAGCAAGTTGAAATGTAATTCCATTATTATAACAGAACTGTTAGCATTAACTTGAGACTTAATTTATGAGTGTTACCTCCAAACAATGTTAATTATTTTGTAATCCACAATATTAAGAGACATATTTGTCATTTCATCTCAGTCAAAACATTGAATTAGTTTTTCCCCTTTCCTGTTTCTTAAGAAGTCTGTAAAAGGGTTCATTCTTAGCCTACGTTAGACACACATCATGCTTTACCAACATTTTTCAAGGGTTGTACATAGTAAATTGGTACTTTCTACATAATTTCTTTGTGATTTTCAAGTCTACGAGGGAAAAATTCACTTGAAAAATCCATAGATGCATTGGGATGCTCAAGTACGATGACCTATGAATAGAATATTAATCTTGATGTACCATATATATACGGAAAACTTAAAAAAAAACACTCTAAGTTCTATCCACTAGGCATACAGGTATGTGTAATTAATCTAGCTTCTAAAGATTTTGAGGAAATCTATATTTTCCCTCGCTTCTCCTCTTCTCAATGTTATTTCTCAATTATAAATATGGTCCTTCTAAATTTGGTTGCTACCAAAATAGGCCATGGTATTTTTTGTCTTGCTAAACTAGATAAAAAGGAATATTTTCTCTTGTTTTGAGCTCAAGCAACTGATTGTTCATGCAGAGATAAAAAATTAATAGAATAGCAATATATTCTAGGAAATGATGCAAATTCAAAAGGAGGTTTGAATTATTCTCATATTGAAACATGGATTCTTCAAATTTGTATCTTAGTGTTTAACCAATTAGCTTGTAAAAAAAAAATTGATATATCATAATCAACAAGAAGAACTTATGTTGAATGAATGTATCTCTAAAGAAGAATTTTCCAAGACAAAATAAAAAGATTAAAAACATTGAAGTTCATTACCAGTTGAAGGTAACTAAATACATAGAATATATGTTTTTTGAAGCTTGACTCCTAAGAGGCAATGTGATCTAGAGTTGGAGCAAAACAACACATACAATGCATTCTTCAGGAGGAATTATAAGGAAAAATAAATAGTAGGACAAGGGAACCTATATGCTAAAGGAGATATATACACCTTGAATGGTACATTTAGAAAGGCTCTCCACCAAGCACAATTCTAGCTTGTAAATGGATGATAATTTTCACTATTGTCTTGTAATGTGTAAAATCCTAAAAGGCTATATAATTTTTTAATAATTATTCCTTATTACCATAACGGTGGCGAGAATGTACCACCTTTTAAGATTTGAGGAACTTATTACATTGAACCACCACCTAGCCTGACTTAGCAGCCCCTGGGTAGCTTAGTAGATTCTTTGGAGGTAGTGCATTGGCCATTTCTTGTCAGGAATAAAATGTAGGAAGGGGATATACTAAGAAGAGAAAAACTCTGCTTGAATTATACCAAGATCAAAAAATTTCTCTTGAGTATGTCTGATGTCATAAGAAGGATACATGCTCAAAATGAAACTTATCAGCTAACTGCTACAAGGTTTCAATTGAATGGATTTTTTTATGTTCAACTATGGGAAAGCTATCATGTAGACTAAAAGAAAAATAATTCAAGTATGTTAAATCTAATTGGAAAATTATAACACTAGATTGGTCAATTCTAACCTTTAGGAAAATTTCTCACTACATTTTAATAAATAATACAAGGACTCATTATGTATATATTAAATCACCTTATATAATATCCACAAACATGTGCTTGAACTTAAAAATAAAATTGTGTAGAGAAATCTAGTATTAACAAGTAGCATGATCCTGGACCTTGTTGCGATATCCTTAGGAAAATTTCCCAAGTTTTTCTACTATCTGTGATGATAATTCATAAGAGAATGCATGATTTGAGGGGGACATGCTCCATTTTCTAGATCATCTTCCACTCCCATTCCTGTTGAGTCAAAATATGCTTTACGAATCTAGTAAATATTTGTAACCAAGGTTGAATTTATGTGAACCTACATGCCTGTGTTGTAGGAAATTTCCCACAACCTGGTGTACCCATACCAGAAACAACGAAGCATGGCTGAAACACCTGTATATAGTTTCCTAATTTGGAAACATCTTGAAATTTTTCTATTTGTTTTGGCCCAAATATTCCCTATTTTCCTGACTGTTTTTTCTTGTGCATGCTCAGTCAAACATCCAAGAAGGGCATGGGGGCCTTATATGGCCCAAGAATATTAACCTACCGCTAAAATTTATCTCATTTTGATGGTGTTTTGGAACAAATATGGCCTATTTCCACGACTATTTTTTCTTGTGCGACTCAAGCACCCAAGAAAGGTGTGTGGCCTCTCGATGGTTTAAAAAAAGTCAATGTACAAACTAATTTATCTATAATCAATCACACTGTAGTTTTTCTCAAGAAGCACCTTTTTATACTTTTGTTGGTGAGGCTTAGGTTGATGATTATTAAGAAATGTAATTGTGCTTCTCTTTGTCTCATGTTTTATTTCATTTTTAGCAAAGATTGCCACATATAAAGGTTGATTTTGGATATATAACCTCATGTATATAAGCTGATATTGGAATATTCAATGTATAGCATCATCTATAAAGGATAAATTTGGATTTTGTATCATGTAATCATATATATGATATTTAATATAAACTTGGTTTTACTTCTAAAATATCATTTATGTGTCTTATTATTTTTTGTGTTTTTGTTTCTTGCAATATAATGTGTTTATATATTATTGTTTCACCTGATGTTTTCATTTCTAGGGTGGCGGTGAGGATTGCGTTTCTCACAATGTCTATTTCAGAATCTGCTAGACATTTCCACATTTCGTGAAACTTAGCTTTGTGCCTATTAAAAAATGACACCAATGAATCTGGAACCTTTTTTACACAAATTTTTGTTGACACAATCTATTGTTTGAATTACGTTCACTCTTTGGCCATATGGAAAAACAAATCATTGTCTTCTGTACTTTTCCATCCTGTGCTCAAAAACCTTGATTTTCTTGTATTAAAGCATTATATAGGAAATTTATATGAGATTTTCTTCGATGTGCCACCAATTTTTGGGAGACTTTGTAGGAATTTTCTTCCCATATCTAGGCGTATTTTTTAGAGTGAACCTTCTGGGCCTCTCCTAGTAGCCATGTTATTTTATTCCCTATAATGTGATAATATTATATAATGTCTCTCAAAACTACTATACATCCCATTTTTTTTTTGTTTGAAAGTGACATATATTCTCTTGTGGATAATGGTTATGTTATTTCTTAGACACTCCAAGAGGAAAATTCCCAACCTCACTCACATCAAAGCTTAGGGATACTATTGAGTGAATCACTACCTATCACTTTAATCCATTCTTTAGGCTTGTAAAGTTCCAAAGTCAAGGTGGGATTCTCTTAATTAAACCTAACTTGATTGTAGGTATAGGGGAGGATTCGGGAATGCACCCACATATTAGTGTACTCAACCAACTCGGTTAAGATTTTTTTCAAATGTGTGACCCAGAACCAATAGCTGCATATAATGTCGAGATGATGTGACTTTAAGTGTTGATGCTTTTCAAAAGAAAATGCTTGACAAATTACACAATGATAATTATGATCATCACCCACTAATACCTTTCGAAATCAACACAATCCCTAGAACCGTCGTTCATTATGAAAAAATAAATAGGTTTATTGGGAACGCTAAAAATATTTAAAATTTGAGTCAAAATTCATGTGTCAAATGACCAAAATTCCAACTCAAATAATGCATTATTTCGAAAATGCAAACATCAAAATATGATTAATGAAATAAAAAATTTGAGTTGAAAAAGTAGGTGTATTATTAGTGCATATATGATTACCATATGGCTGGTGATATCGATCTCATGTCCCATATGTTTATCCATTGTTCAACATAATTATGAAATAGTTTTGATGGCACCCACGGAAAATATAATTTTGAAAATTATTGCTTTGGTACAATGCTGATTGTTATGCAATGAGTGCTTATTTGACTATTAAACTCATAAACATTTGAAGGATTGCCAAAAAATTAGCACAATATTGTTTACTGAAATGTGATTATTAAAAATGCTCGTGAGACAAAAATGACAGCTAAGAGATGTAATTCATAGAAAGAAAACCCATAATGCAAATTTAGAAACATTTAGAATTAGATCCTAAATGGATTTATGCCTTGAAAATTATGTGTGCAATGTCACCATCAAATTTCAAACTAAAATAAAACACATGTGGCTTATGTTGGGAAATATACTTAGAAGGGGGGGCGGGGGGGGGGGGGGCGAATTAGTATTTATAGCTCACTGAAAAATTTTAATTTTTCTTTACAGAATTACATACGCGACTTTAATGAACCAAAATCATGTCTACACATGGATATACCAATAGAAACTTACGTATATTGAGATAACTTTATTGTTAGATAAAATTTTCAGAAACATTCTTTAACTCAGCTTAACAGTTACGCATTAGATAGTTAAGTAGTAAAACATGTGTAGTAACAATAGAATAAATCATCACAAAAGAGCATCACACATGAGCACCAAGATTTAAGGTGGAAACCCAATTCAGGAGAAAAGCAACGTTGCTCTAATATCTATCTTCAATATTTATTATATGGAAAACTGATTACAATTTTGTACAGATGCATAATCATATCAGTACATAGGCATCTACCTACAGAAGGCTGCAACCTTCTTCCATTCTCCAGCTACTACTGAAAGGGAGCTGAAACCCCCTGATATTGTTTACCAAACATTACTGGAAGGGAGCTTCAACCCCCTGATCAGAACACCAAATTCTATTGGCAAGAAGCTTCTACTGCCATACTGAAGGCTTCAACCCTCAAAACCATTGCAGGCCACATTTCATCAATTTTCACGTTGGATCACACAATTTCAACACAACTATTCATAAAGATAAAAAATAATAAACTTCACCCAAACTTCAATCAGAAAAGTGAGATGACTGTAATGAGAACACAGTAATAACTTGGATTTCAGAATCAGTATGCAGAATCAATCTCAACCCTAAACATTCATTATCTTAAAATACATACACTACTTCACTTCACTAATCCTGCATGTATATGTGCTTTCCTTCACGCCAACTAGCATATAGATCTGAGAAAAAATGATCTTTCAGAATATGGTTTGTCTCCGAACCAGATCTGAGGCTTTGAGTCAGATATATTTTTAGTATTGCAGAACCCTTAACTAGTCACTCATCATTAAACATATTTACTCACTTTACGATCAGATTTGTACATATTCAACTTAGCAGCATATACAGTATTCAAGAAACCTAGATCTACATGAAGACCTCATTGACAGAAAATAGAAATACAACAACAGTAAACATATAACCTCTGGAGTAAGCTTCAGAAAGGCCTAACTTCCATACACACTTTTTTCAAGACAAAGCCACATAAACAGGTACTTTCACCAAGACGAACTAGTGTATATATATGTAAATATTAATTTTTCAGAATGTTTCAGATCTATAGAATTACCCATATTTCTCCACTTCACTTCAACAAACATGTGCCAAGTCATAGATCCAAATATCTCATAATTAGATCATGCAAGTACATATTCATTTCAGGTCTATAGATCCTGATCCATCATTGTATCCAAGGGTGCATCACAGATTAAAATGAGAGTTCATCCCATGCAATTATAATTTGGAGAGAAGTATTTAGTAACAACCCTTAAACTTGCACTTCCTTGCACTATGATCTTCCTCCTCTTATATAGGATTAGCCTTTATCAATACCATGAGCCAAAACCACACAAGTGTCGATAGTATTCTTGGATGAAATAAAATATACAATACTGATTACTGTGGGCTAATACCATGGTAATGCTCCTTGGTATCATAATTTTAGAGTGAAAAAGGTATACATGACTTTTCTTTTTCATACTCGCGTGTATATGCGACTTCTCTTCATAAAATTGGGGTATATCCTAATTTTGGATGTATACGCGGGTTGCTTGTATACCAAGTAGCATATATATTGCCTCCATACGTAGGTTCCCTTCATAAAACCTAGGTATACATTGATAAATATTTCCTGTTTCATTTTTCTGGCACTTACTGCAATTCCTTTCTCTGACACATATGAACTGACCTATAGAAACATCATTTTTACATATTTAGAAAATAGGCCATTTTCAAAAGGCAACTCATCAAGAATTTTCCATCAAGGAAAACTTCATCAGGTGGGTTGCCATCAAGGACAACATATTGCATCATATTGCCAACAATCTCACCATTTGGACTTGATGGCAACCATGAAGGTGTTTGATCACCACAACAGATAGATTCATTAATCATATCCATTATTCAAACACCAAAATACTCTCCCCCTTTGACATGAAGGGTAAAGGGTGGATCAATACCGAAACAAGGTTTCTCTTCCCTTGTAGAAAGAAGAGCTTTGTAGATCTCATGTGCATTGAAATTACCATGCCCCCCTTGAGTTCATGTTGAATCTTTAGATAGATTTTTCAATTAAGTACATTACTCTATAACTCAACTGAGTGTGACCTTTCCTATCACCAATGAATCATACTTATATCAATGATACAACCAAGTGGAATGACATATTTGACTCAACTACCCAGCCAAGTGGATTTACAAATTTGAACAAGTCCTTACATTTATAAATGTAACAATTTTACATCATAGGTCTCAACATGACATTTTCATCAAATTACAGATATGAACTTTGATAACCAGGACCAAAAGATCTCAAGAGAGAGATCATAAATAAAAATGAATAAGAATTCCAAAAATGCATCCTTTTCAACAAGGAAGGTGTCCCCCCTAAGCTTGTGCATCCTAAACACCTTCAATAACCAATTCATCAAATCATCTTCATAAAAGAGATAAATATCAAAGAAAGGTAAAGTAAGATAAATACTAGAACAACCACAAAGATTACCCAACAACACCACACACTATTCTGAAAGTTGTCCCAAATAATTTCTATCAGCAAAATCCATACACAGTTTTATGCAGAGAAACTCCTGTATATACGTGATTTTCCTTTATGAAACCAACATACTAAATTTAGTCTTATGAAATTAAGAAAATTTGATAAGAGAGGTAGAGCAAACTCCCAGCTTTTTTCTGAGATATTCAAATGCTTCCCTGGGAAGAGGTTTAGTAAAATTATCTGCAACTTGTTCTTTGGAGGGAACATACTCCAATGTATTCTAATTCTATTGTATATAGGGCAAGAGAGCTTTTTTTCTTACTGAACCAGGATACTAATCGGGGTCCCGTATAGAATGCACTACCACTAGTGCTTTTTCGATCATCAACATTTCCAGACCAATCCGCATCTGTGTAAGCATGAAGACTAAGATAAAAAATTTTGGATACCATAGCCCAAAGTCTTGAGTCCCTTGTCAATATTTGAATATTATTTCTATAGCCTAAATATGAGACTCTTTTGGATTAGCTTGGAATCGTCCAACAATCCCAACTGCATACATAATTCCTGGTCTTGTCCTAGTTAGATAAAACAGACTTCCAATCATGGATCTATAATATGGTTGATTCAACCTGGAAGAATCATCATGAGAACTAAGGTTACATCCAATTACCAATGGAGTACTCATAGGTTTGTAATCTTCCATCCCATATTTCTTCAAAATTTTCTTAAGATATTTAGCTTGAGATAAAAATATGCCATCTGTTGCTTATTGCACTTGTAAGCCAAGAAAATATGTTAGTTCCCCAAGTAATGACATTTCAAATTCCTGCTGCATAACATAAGAATATTTATGACTCATGGACTCTTCATTACTTCCAAAAATTATGTCATTAACATACATAACAATAAATCAATAGTTTATCATTTTCAACTTTTGTGTATAAGTTACTGTCAGAAGATCCCTTTGTGAAACCTTGTTGTTGAAGATACTTGTCAAGACAATAGTACCATGCCCGAGGAGCCTATTTAAGACCATATAAATCCTTTTTGAGTTTACAAACAAGTTTTTCATCATTTCCCAGAATGAATCCTTTTGGTTGTTCTATATAAACTTCTTATTCTAGATCACCATTGAGGAAAGAATATTTTACATCCATTTGATAAAATTTGAATTGTTGAAAACTTGAAAAGGAAAGAAACATTCTTATTTCTTCATGTTTGGCTATAGGAGCAAATGTTTCTTCAAATTTTGTACCTTCTTGTTGAGCATACCCTTTACAAAAAAGTCTAACTTTGTTTCTAATAACATATCCATTTTCATTTAACGTGTTTTTGAATATCCAGTTTGTTTGAATAATTTTTTTTATCATGACGTCTTGGAATGAATTCCCAAGTATGATCCTTTTCAATCTGATCAAGTTCGTCATTCATGGCTTGAATCAAACATTCATCTTTACTAGCTCGGTTCACATTCTGTGGTTCAATAGTGAATAAAAATCCCAAATAGCTAGGGGATCCTACAAGGGTTCTTCTTGTTTGGACACTTGATCCCTTTTCTCCCAGAATTTGGGATTCTGGATGATTCTTTTGAACATACCTGGATGGATATTTTTCAGATATATCTTCTTCTGGTGCTTTATTGGGTTCCCCTACTATATTTTTTCCATTTGATGAGGGAAAACATGCATCGTCATCATCTTCATTTGTTGTTGTTATTTTAATTTTTGGAGCTGTGAAAGAATCATCAATTACAACATCAATACATTCAAAAATATTTCGAAGTATTTTATTGTAACATTTATATGCTTTACTTCTAGAAGAGTAACCAAGAAATATTCCTTCATCTACTCTAGGCTCAAACTTACCAAGTTTTTATCATCTTTCTTGATAAAAAAATTTCTTCCAAAAAATCTAAAATTCTTTACAATGGGAATATTACCATACCAGAGCTCATAAGGAGTTTTATCACTCTTCACATGAACATAAGCCTTGTTAAGAATATTTACTATGGTATGTGTTGCTTCTCCCCAAAAGGTATCGGGAGTTCTAGATTCATCAAGCATAGAACAAGCCATCTATTAAATTGTTCTATTCATTCTTTCTACCACGCCTTTTTTTTGTGGAGTTCCAGCTACAGAAAACTATCTTTTTATGCCATGATGTTCACAAAAATCAAATAATTCACCTGATATATATTATCCTCCTCAGTAAAATATAAGAAATTTTATTTTTAGATCTAATTCATTTTCAACTAGAGCTTTGAAGATCTTAAATTTTTCGAATGCTTCATCTTTATGTTTTAGTAAACTGATCCAGCACATTCTACAGAAGTCATTAATAAATATAATATAGTATTGTTCTCCACAAGGTGATTTTTTCCTTACAGGTCCACATAAATCAGTGTGTATAAGTTCAAGAGGCTTACTTGTTGATCCTTCTTTGGCATTGAATTGCACCTGGGTTTTCTTACCGAATTGGCATGATTTTCATATGGTACTTTCAAGCAGAGTGATGTTGGGAAGATCACGAACATATTTGAGTCTGCCAGATTTTCTTATTTGAGAGAAGCTAAAATGTCCCAATATTTTGTGCCATAACCAATTATCTGAAGACTTACCTAAGTATCATTTCCCTTGGCCACCTTTCACTACATATAGATTTCTTGGTGTTCTAGTTCCTTTTATTACCATTTTTCCTGTGTCAAGTTCACATAATACACATTATTTTGAACTAGAGATAACTTCATTTATTTGATCACACATTTAACCTACACTCAATAGGTTATGCTTTAATCCATCCACATACATAACATTGTTATCTTTGACGTTTTATTTTAGAAAAGCAGAACCTTTTCCTTTAATGACAACAGGAGAGTCATTTCCAAAGGCAACATTCTTTTCCTTCTCTAGAGCATTGTATGAAAGGAGTTTATTTTTATCACCTATCATGTGTTTTCAGCATACATTATCAATGTACCATTTATTTTCATCCCCTTCTTCAAATAAAGCTATGCCAAAAATTTCAACCTGTAAGTCCTTCTTTCTCCATACCTTGGAATTTTAAGGTATCTTCTCTTTTGGCTGAAGTTTGCTCCTGCATTAAGATTCTTCATGACCCAAGTTATTGCAATAAGAACATTCAATTTCATTTTTAAGAGGATAAATGTTGTTATAAGTATTATTCTTTATTCTAGTATTATTTATTTGCTATGTTGCTTATCTGGTGATGATGGTTTTGTATGAGACACATTGAGGAGCTTTATGACCAAAATTATGGCATGAGAAACATTGTCCATTAAAGAAGAAATTCCTGTGATCATGAAACCTTCTATTTATTTTTACCTGCTGATTCATATTTCTGTTATTATTATTCCTTGAATTGAAGTGGTCATGCTTTACTCGGGTGGTCTCTTTGATCTTTTGCTGAGTGAAAAAATGTTGTTGGCTGGATTTAGCTACATTTAGATAGCTTGGTACTGAATACTGAGAGGATTCCCTGATATATCCCAGGCATATATTTACAAGAGGAGAGCATTGTACCTTGATATTTTCATCTAAGGTTTCAAATCCTTGAGCAAATCTAAGATTGAAAGTTTTCACTTTCTCAATTTCCTTTCTTAGACTTACAATTTCACATTCTAATTTTTCATTGTGCTTCTCATTTTCTATAAGCTTATTATTTAGAGTATCTATGGCAATTTTTTTTTCTTCCAAACATATTTTGAGATGATTTATTTCTTCAAGAAAATAATTTTCTTCTAATGCGTCTATAAAATTATCTTTAGCCTCACTAGAGTCTTTTTCAAAAGCCATAAGTAGTCTAATATCTTGATCATATTCTCCTTCTTCACTATTTGATATACCATCACTATATTCATGAGTATAATAGCTTTTTCTATTGATAAACCATTTCTTAATTCCTTTTTCCACTTCCATTTCCTTTTCATGATTATTTTTATGGGTTCATGTAGCAACATAATGACCAACTCTTCCACAAGAAAAAAATTTAAAAGGAATCTTACCTCTAAACCTTCCAGTGCCAAGTTGTAGCTTCTTTACAAAATTTATCTCATCTTCTTCTTAAACATACCCTGATCCTTCTTGTTCTTCTACTTCCTTTCCTTTTGTAGCAATTCTAAAGACAACTTCTTTGACTTCAAATGGACCTCCATTCCTCATTTCACATGTAGTCAGAATACCATGAAGTTGAACAATAGTAAGAGTTTGTAGATCCTATTTCTCTTTAATAGAAGACACTTTTGACTCGAATTTGGGAGTTAGATATCTTAAAACCTTTTCTACTAGAGTAGTGTCAATTATGGTTTCACCTAGATTTCTCATCCAATCTACAATATCATATAGACATAAAAAGAAACTAGAAATGCTTTCGTCATTATGCATTCTAAGTTTTTCATATTGAATTCTAAGAGTTTGGGGTTTAGCACCTTTTGCCTTGGCATCACCTTCATAGCTCAAAATGATTTTGTCCCATATCTCCTTTGTTGTATTCAACTGCATGACTTTGACAAATTCATATTCGGTAAAAATTCCCAATTGCATTGACCGCCTTTGCATTGGTTTCATGGTTATTTCTTGCTGCTAGATCTGTTCTAACTGAAGCTAGATATTGATAACCTCCTTCAACTATAGCCCATACCTCTGCTCCAAGAGATTTAAGGTAGGATATTTTCCTTGTTTTCCAGAAGATTAAATTGTTTCCATTGAAGACAGGAGGCCCGATAGATGTTGTCCCATCTTGATTGCACATCTTAGCCAAACTTCCTTCTAACGATCAAGCTTCTTAAGAAGGACCTTCTCTGATATCAATTGTTGGGAAAAATATTGAGAGGGGGCGGGGGGTTAATTAGTATTTATATATCACTAAAAAAATTTACTTTCTCTTTACTGAATTACATATGCGACTTTAATGAACCCAACTCGTGTATACATGCAGATATACAAACAGAAACTTGCGTATAATGACATATATTTATTGTTAGATAAAATTTTTCGAAACATTCTTTAACTCAGCTTATCAGCTATGCATCAGATAGTTAAGAAGTAGATATGTGTAGTGATAGTAGAATAAATCATCACACAAGAGCATCACACATGAACACCAATGTTTAAGGTGGAAACCCAATTCAGGAGAAAACCACCATTGTTTTCATCTATGTCTTCAATATTTATTATATGGAAAACTGCTTACAATTTTGTATAGATGTAGACTCATATCAGTACGCAGGAATCTACCTGTAGAAGGCTGCAACCTTCTCTCATTCTCCAGCTTCTAATGGAAGGGAGATACAACCCCCTGATCTAATTTACCAGCAACAACAGGAAAGGAGATTAAACCCCCTCATCAGAACACTAGCTTCTACTAGAAGGAAGCTTTATTTCCATACTGAAGGCTTCAACCCTTAGAACCACTCCAAACCATGTTTCATCAATTTTCACACTGGATCACACAAATTCAACAAAACTCTTCATAAATATCAACAATAATAAACTTCACCCAAAATTCAATCAGATCAATGATATCACTATAACGAGAACATAGTGATAAACCAGATTTTAGAATCAGTATGAAGAATCAATCTCAACCCTGAACATTCATTATCTTAAAAACCAAACGCTACTTCACTTCACTGATCTAGTGTGTATGCACACTTTCCTTCACACCAACCTACGTATAGATATGAGAAAAACTGATCTTTCAGAATATGTTCGGTCTCAGAACCAAATTTGAGGCTTTCAGTTATATATCTTTTCAGTATTGCAAAGCCCTTAATCAGTCACTCATCATTAAACATATTTACTCACTTATTGATTGGATTTTTACATATTCAACTTAGCATCATATAAAGTATTCAATAAACCTATATCTACATGAAGAATTCATTGACAAATAATAGAAATACAACAACAATAAATAGATAACCTCTGCAATAAGCTTCAGAAAACACTGACTTCCATACACACTTTTTATGAGACAAATCCACATATATAAGCGCTTTCACCAAGATGAACTAGCGTATAGATATGTAAATATTAATTTTGAAAAATGTTTCAGATCTATAAACTTAATTAGCCAGAGTTCTTCACTTCACTTCACCAAACATGTGCCAGGTCACAGATCCAAAGATCTCATAACTAGATCATGCGAGTACATAGTCATTTCATGTCTAGAGATCCTGATCCATCATTATATTCAAGTGTGCATCATAGATTTAGATCTACCAATAACACAAATTTCATCCCATGCAATTGTACTTTAGAAAGAAGTATTCAGTAACAACCCTTCCACTTGCACTTCCTTGCACTATGATCTTCGTCTCCTTATATAGGATTAGCCTTTATCAATATTATGAGCCAAAACCACACAAGGTTTGATGGTATTCATGGATGAAATCAAATAGACGATTCAACGCTTAATATTCTGGGGTAATACCATGGTAATGCCCCTTGGTATCATAATTTTACAGTGAAAAAAGTATACGTAACTTTTCTTCTTCGTACCCACGTGTATACGCAAATTATATTCATAAAAAATATATATATATACTAATTCTTGATGTATACATGGGTTGCCTATATACCAAATAGTGTATACATTGCCTCCATACATGGGTATACATTGATAAATTAATTAAGGTTTACCGGATATATAATGAGAAGTAAACCCATAAAGAGAAACCTTAATTATCAATTATCAATTATATATCAAAGGTTTAAGGTTTATCAATTATCTCATTATATATCCGGTAAACCTTAATTAATTTACTGGAATTCCTTTCTCTGACACTATTAGGTCTCTATATTACTAGTATAGTCCCTTATTGTTGTTAGTGTAACCTCCTTATTGTTATTATTGTACCGTTGTAACCCCCATATTGTTATTATTGTCCCCTTAAATTATTATTGTTAGGTTGGCTAGGATTACATTGTGGCCCCATGGACTCCTATATATAGAAAGGAGGTGTTCTAATTTGTATCATCCAAGAATTGTTCATTCTTGTAATGTATTGGAGGTTTCCCCATCAAAGTGGCTTATTTCTAAGGCATTGATATCTCTTTTCGTCTATTTTTGGAGCTGGTTTCACAACATATGGTATCAGAGTTTTGGATTCTAGGGTTTTTGCTGCTCCAAAATGATCATCATGGAATTTTCCCTATAAATTTTTATGTACGAAGGTTAAGAAGCTGAAATTTTTACAGTGCGAAGCTGAAATCCTGAGGAATAGTGTCCCAAAATTTCAGAGCTTGGTTGACAATATTTTCTGAGATATGATCTGTGAAAGTTAAGGCTTTTGCAGGCTCCTGAATTTAACCTAAACAGTTCATCGTAGAAGTTGTGCTATACCTTTTTTCTACGAAGTTTCAAAATCTGAAATTATTAGAGAGCAAAGCCAAAATCCTAAGGAACATTGTTGCAAAATGTCAGAGCTTGGTTCGCAATATTTTCGAAGATATGATCTGTGGAAGTTAGGTATTTTTTAGGCTCTTTAATTTCATCTCAAAGAGTTTATCATGGGAAAAGCTTCATAAATATCTCTTTCAGCATCGGATTGGAATGTTGTAAAATGTTTCTACAATTACATGAACTTTAGTTTCTTTTCTATCAATTTCAAAGCCAAAGGAGGAAAAAATGACACGTGGAAAGTCGTACAAGTTTTCTCTACTAAACCAATCCATAATTGGGTCATTGTGGGAGATTAGACATAATTTTGACTTGAAGAACCCAAATTAGGTCAGACCTATGACATTTGAAAGAAGCTTCAGAGGGCTACTTCAAGGATGAATTTCAAATATTGAGGATCTACAATTACAGAGATAATTCAATTTCAATATAGAGCTCCTTAAAAGCAAGTAAAAGGTGTGTATTTGTTTTTCCCAAATTGCATAAGACCTGTTTGAAGAAGAAAGTTGAATTGATTAGAAGGGAATATTGTAGAATATATATCAATATTAGATTCTAAAATGGCCCATAAAAAGAATTCAACACCCATTAAGCCTTTAGAAGGCTCTACTAGGACTCATGAAGACAAAGAGTGGCAACATGACATATCAAATTTACAAGAGCAAGTTCAACAAATTTTGCTCTCGCAATGAGCAACAAAAAAATGACATGGAATTTTTGAATAAAGGCGTGGAAACTAAGATGGATGGTTTGAAGAAAGGCATGGAAGCTAAGATAGACGGCATGGAAGCTAGCATTCAATCTAAGATGGATGACATGGAAGCTAAGACCAATGAAAAAATGGATGACATGAAAGCTAAGACCAATGAAAAAATGGAAAACATGAAGAATTATCTAAAAGAAGACATGGAAGGTTTGACAAAGTTGGTAAAACAAATGTTTCCTAATGGTGAAAAGATAGTAGAGGAAACTCATGATGAGAAAAAAATAAATGTTAATCGTGATTTCATAAACTCTAATGTTGGAGGGAAGAACGACCATATTCCAAAAATGGATATGAGGAAGTTTGATGGAAATGATCCTGTAACATGGATACTATAGATGGCACAATATTTCGATCTCAATAATGTGCAAAACACAAAAAAGGTACACATTGCAACTTAACATTTACAGAAAAATACATTTGTATGGTATCGATGGCTTTGCTCTCGTAAAAAAAAATTCACTTGGTCAATTTTTACGAAGGAAATGATAGCACATTATGAGTATACAAGGAGAAACACCTTCTTTAGCCAATTGATAAATCTCAAACAAAAGGGTTTAGTGGAGGAGCACATTGTGGACTTCCAAAAATTGAATATATGGGTAATTGATATTCCAGAGGAACACAAGATTGATCTCTTCATAGGTACTTTAAAGGATAAAATCCAACATGAAGTTCGCGTTTTGGAACCTAATTCATTGGAGAAGGCATGCAGGTTGGCAAGAAAAATTGAATGTAAAATTATGGAGACAAGGAAACCTACCACTCACTTCTATAAAGAGGGAAGTGTTGCTACTCCTAGATTTCCACAACCTACAAGGTTGACACCACAACAATTGGAAGAAAAAATAGCAAAAGGGCTTTGGTACAGTTGTGATAGAAAATACACTAGAGGTCATAAGTGTGTTGAGAATAAATTATTCTACATATATTGTGAAGAGGAAGAAGAAAATGAACAAGAAGAGGATATACAGTAGGAACCAAACAAAGAAGAGGAAGAAATGAGTTCGATCATATCATGTAATGCATTGGCAGGAATTACCACTCCTCAAACTCTCAAGATAGAAGGACATATCAAGAAGAAAAAGGTAATAATGTTGATTGATTCAGGTAGTACCCATAATTTTATTCATTGTAAGGTAGCCAAGGAATTGATTTTTTTCCTATACCCAGCACCAGAATGTCAAGTGATGGTTTCAAATCGAGGAACTATAAATTTATCTAGAAAATGCTATAATATAAATTTAACCATGGGGGAATATGTATTGAAGATTCCAATGCTTTCCATTCCTATGGGAGGTGTTGATGTTGTACTAGGAGTACAATGGTTACAATCTTTGGGGACGGTAGCTTTTAATTTTGGAGAACATTTCTTGAAATTTTTTTCAGAAGGAAAGGAAGTCGAATTACTGGGTATTGTAGGGAAACCGGGAAAGATAATAAGCTCTAATGTCATGAAAATTCTTCGAATGAAAGAACAACGAGGCATAATTGCACAATTATGCTCACTAGAAGTTCCAACATCAAAATCATCTATTTCTGCAGATATCCAAAAAGTCTTGGACAATCATTCAAAGGTTTTTGAAACTCCCAAAGGACTCCCACCCATTCGTGATCATGATCACGCTATTAATTTTATTCCAGGAAGTGTTCCTCTAAACATCAGGCCTTATAGATATCCTTATGTCCAAAAGAGTGAAATTGAACGTATGATTGCAGAAGTGTTAGAGGTGGGTATAATTCAACCTAGTCAAAGTTCTTTCTCTTCTCCTGTAGTATTGGTACACAAGAAGGATGGATCATGGTGCATGTGTCCGGATTATAGGGAGCTCAATAAGCTCACCATTAAATATAAATTTCCCATTCCTATGATTGATGAATTATTGGATGAATTACATGGAGCAATTTATTTTACCAAGTTGTATCTTAGTTAAGGATATCATCAAATAAGAACGAAGACTCAAGATATTCTGAAAAACAACATTTCGAACTCATGAGGGTCATTATGAATTTTTGGTCATGAATTTTGGCCTTACCAATGCACCTTCTACATTTCAAGGGTTGATGAATTCCATTTTCAAACCCTTCCTTAGAAAATTTGTGCTAGTATTTTTTGATGATATAATAATCTACAACAGGTCTTGCAAGGATCATGTTCAACATCTTGACAGGGTGCTAAAACTATGGCAGGAGAAACAATTATATGCAAACACATCCAAATGATTCTTTGGAGTACAAGAGGTGGAATATCTCACTAGGGTATTAAGGTAGACCCTAACAAAATTAAAGCCATTAAGGAATGGAAGGTCCCCACAACCATAAAGCAGTTGCGAGGATTTCTCAAGTTAACAGGGTATTATAGCAAGTTTGTTAAGAATTATGGGAGAATAGCAACACCTCTAATAACATTATTGAATAAATATTCATTTTCATGGACTCCTGAAGCAACTAAGGCCTTTGAAGATCTTAAAGAGGTGATGTGCCTAGCACTGGTCTTAGCTACTCCAGACTTCACAAAAACCTTTATTTTGGAATGTTATGCCTCAAGAAATGGAATTGGTGTTGTTTTAATGCAAGAAGGAAGACACATTGCTTTTGAAAGTCATCCAATCAAAGGAAAGTATTTACATAAACCTATTTATGAGAAGGAAATGTTAGCAATACTGCATGCAATAAAGAAATGCAGAACTTACATGATGAGAAAACACTTCAAGGTAAAAATTGATCCTGATAGTCTTAAACACTTTTTGGAACAAAGAATATCTTCAAAAGAGTGGAAAAAATGGGTCACAAAGATGTTGGGTTATGACTTTGAAATAATCTACAAAAAATGGAAGCTAAATTTTGTTTCAGATGCACTCACAAGAAAGAATGAAGAGGTGGAAGCATTGCTTTGTGCCATTTCTATTATACAACTAGATTGGATAACCGAAGCAAGAGATGAATGGAAGAAGGACGAATAAGTTTGGAAACTCATTCAAAAGTTTCAGCAAGATCCTAGTACATTTGATACATTTAGTTGGAAAAAATATTCCTTATGGTTCAAAGATCGCTTATATATTTGTAAGAATTCCCAACTAAAATAAAAGATTCTTTTGGAATTACACACTTATTCTTTAGGAGGACACTCAGGATTTTTAAAAACGTACCATAGGGTGAAGAAAGAATTCTTTTGGGATGACCTTAAATTTGATATTCAAAATTTTGTGGCGAAATGTTTGGTTTTCCAACAGAATAAAGTTGAGACAATTAAGACCCCAGGTCTTCTACAACCTTTATCCATTCCAATTCAACTTTGGGAGGAGATTTCAATGGATTTTATCACAAGTTTACCTAAGTCCAAAGGAAAGAGTGTCATCATGGTGGTAGTTGATAGACTTACCAAGTATGCACACTATTGTGCATTATCTCATCCATTTAAAGAAAGTAAAGTTGCTACTACATTTATGAACACAATTCAAAAGCTACATGGAAACCCAAGGGTTATTGTGAGCGAATGAGATCCCATTTTTACTGGAAATTTTTTGATGGAGTTATTTTATTGTTTGGGTACTCAATTAGCTCATAGCTTATCTTATCATCCTCAATCCAATGGTCAAATTGAGATAGTAATAAATTTTTGGAAGGATATCTTCATTATTTTGTATCTGATAAACAAACACAATGGGTCAAGTGGTTACCTCTAGCTGAATGGTGGTATAACACTTCCTTCCATACAATAGCAAAAATGACCCCATTTATGGCAGTTTATGGATATCATCCACCATCCATCACATCATCTTTAAGAGAAAATTTGAAGGTTATAGAAGTGGAAGATCACATCGAGCATCAACAAGAAGTTCTCCAACTCTTAAAGGACAACCTGAATTTGGCATAAAATTGAATGAAACAACAGGCATATCAACATCGCAGCGAGAGAAGTTTTAATGTAGGAGACTGGGTATTTTTACAGCTACAACCATACAAACAAATTTCCCTCAAGAATGCTAAGAAGGATAATAATTTTTTGCCAAAGTACTATGGTCCTTACAAGGTTTTGAAAAATATTGGTACTGCGGCATACAAATTGGAGCTTCCTGCTTCTTCATGAGTGCATCCAATTTTCCATGTTTCATGCCTAAAGAAGGTTATAGGTGAAAATCTTCCAGTTGAAACAATATTGCCAGAACTTGATGAGGAAGGAAAAATCATATTGGAACCTGAAGCGGTCATGGAAACAAGAACTAGAAAGCTACAAAATTGATCAATTTCAGAGTATCTCATCAAGTGGAAGAACTTACCCACTGAATATTTTACATGGTAGGATGAGAATTTTATATAGAAGAACCTAGAGCTACTCAAGCATTGAGGACAACACTTTTTTGAAGGAGAGGGGCATGTTAGGTCCCTATATTACTAGTATAGTCCCTTATTGTTGTTAGTGTAATCCCCTTATTGTTATTATTGTACCCTTGTAAACCCCATATTGTTATTATTGTGCCCTTAAATTATTATTGTTAGGTCAGCTAGGATTACATTGTGGCCCACTAGGATTAGATTGTGGCCCCGTGTACTCCTATATATAGAAACTAGGTTTTTTAATTTGTATCATCCAAAAATTGTTCATTCATGTAATTTATTGGAGGTTGCCAGCTCGAAGTGGCTTATTTCTAAGGCATTGATATCTCTTTTCTTCTATTTTTGGAGCTGGTTTCACCACGGACACATTTGAACTGACCTGTAGAAACATCATTTTTACATCTTTAACAAATAGGTTGCTATCAAAAGGCAACTCATCAAGAGGTTTCCATCAAGTAAAACTTCATCAGGTAGGTTGCCATCAAAGACACCATATTGCATCATATTTCCAATAGATTAGTACCATCAAACATTATACTAAAAAAATATTAAATTCCATCGTGCAAATATTTAGTTAAATGACCAATTAAGATTTTCAAATTTCTTTGAAAAAATGAAATGACATACGACAAGTTGCTTAGTTAAATATAATATGCAAAATGTGGTATTATTTCTCAAATGAATTTTTTTTCAAGTTAAGTAAGTTGATTTCAGTGTTTTAATTAGTGCAATAATATTGTCAAAACCTTCCTTGTCAATATTATCAGTATAATTTATCGCAACATTATCCTTTTTCTTTCATTTTCATTTTTTAACGTAAATTTTTAGCATTACCACTATTTGTTTCAGGATGTTTGAGAGCGGTTCCAACCTCATTGGATTTCATATATGTTGAATTAATAGCTTAGAAGGTGGTTCTTCATAGGTCACGTGCCATGACATGCAAATAACCACCTCAAATAACTCCTACAACAATTATCTAATTATTTCCTTAAGTAAGGACTTTAGACAACAATTTAATTTAATTATTTGACTTGCTAGCCACCTTTTTGGAAATGATAAAAATTTCAAGGATAGATTAAGTCATAGCCCTTTATCTCAACAGATGAGATGAAATCTCAGTGATCCATCTCTTTGGAGATTAGGGTTAAGAACTTTATAAAGAGAGTTTGACCTGTTTAGGAGATCATTTCATTTGCACTTTTGGGAATTCAACTAGAAATAACATTCTGACAATTAGAGCAGCAAAAAATAGGTCAAAACACTAGGGTGGCATAGGGAGCTAGATCATATTAGTGAGCAGGTCCAAAAAATGGGGTTGTACAACCACACTTTTCCTGGAATGTACACGCTAAAATTTGTTCGATGTTTCCTGGAATGTATGGGTCGAAATTTGTTCGATGCAGAGGTTGATTTTCTGAGCCGTACAATGCTCTGTAGGGATAAATTTAACTTATATATGCTAGGACAAATCGTTGTGGCACTTTTCTGCTCTAAAGGTCTGCTATAAACTAAATCTCTGAAGTTGAAGTGAACTAGCATATACTATATTGTAAACACTGGGAATGAATAAGAAAATATCTACGTAATACACAACAAATACATATACATGTTATTAGTTGAACCTTGTGATTAGTAAAATGCTTGTGCCTCATCTCTAGATAAGTTCACAAGTGCATACAATTTTTTATATAATAGGGTAGGAAAGCTTATTGAAGAAATACCCAGATTATCCACAATGTTATAAAACAATGGCCAATGTTCTGAATCCCAATGGGGATCCATATTCAGGACAAGATTTTAATGAAGAATGAAAGGATGAAAGGAAAGAGCTTAAATAGTGAAAAATGAGAAGAAAAAGAGACGACAAGAACTAATTAATTAATATTCTATTAATTTATTTAATGAATTTTTATTTTCATAAAATTAATTAATTCTAATAATCCATGTCAACCTTAGTGATGTCACAAAATTGGGAATTTGTTAAGAACAAAGAAGTGACCACAAGTTCATTGTTTAGGATACCCGTCAATAAGTATATAGTTTGTAGGATATGTCTAAATAGAGGCCAACTGGGTAAAGTCTAGTGGGAAATAAAAATTAATGATAGTGAGTTTCAAGAAAGCTTCACATGGATCAAATAGGTAGGAAAAAATCATGGAAGTGCACAGTTTCTAATTTTCTATTGCAAGGTAGTAAGTGATTGATAGTTTTCAGCACAATCACTCCAATAATATATGTGGTTTCTTATAGTTTTCGATTACATATTTCATTTATCTCAACATCAAATTGGAGCTCTGAAGGAGCCTCTATTTACGATGCATCCTAATCAAGTTTTTCATAGGATTTTATTTCTTTTTATAGTGATGTCAAATTACTTTATCATTTTTGTAGATATTATATTGCTGCATGTTGATATAGAAGAACCTATTTAATGGAACTAACACCATATGGAGATTCTCTTACTAACTCTTGTTTCGGTGTCAACTATAGGTATTGGATTCATTACTTATTTGTTCTTCATATTTTTTATGTGTTTATTTGTATCTTCATGGATGGGAGCTTTTGTCCTTTAGGTTGGAGAATGTTTTAGAAAGAAAATGACTCTTCTCAAACATATCTACTCCACCTTGAAGCAAATAAGTGTTGTATTTTCGCCAGGTATTCCTGATATTAGAAATTATATATTGGGTTTTTTTAAAAACATGTTATTGGCATGTTAAACTGTATAACTCCATTTTAAGAGGTACATGTGCAAATTCTTGTTTTGAATTTCAACATCATGATTCATAAGAATGAAATGCTTGTTTGCATTGATTTTAGGGCATTTATATTTTCGAAACATGTTTTATAATTATATATAGGTTTTCAAGAGTTTAATTTTCTGAACACATCCTTGCTACACATAGCGAATGTATCTTATTATGACTATCTATGAAATATTGTCAAATGTTAATAATCAATCTCTTTGACTAGTGTTCTATCTTTTCTGCAGTCTTGCACAAATATGCAAAAATATTTGTGCTCTTGAAATTGTATAAATCTTGAATCAATTTTTTTTGGCATTATAGAACCTTGAAGTTGATCAAAACACTCATTCTCAAGTTGGCTTAGTTAAATTTGTTCCTCCTTTTATGGTAAGGGTCATTTTGATATTATTATTTTATTTTATTGATTATTTTTATATGAATAAAATAAAAGACATCAGTTGGGTTTATATCAGGCAGTTTGGGGGAATGATTGTTTTCCTTCCCACCCAAGTTCAATTCCCACAAGTTACATGATGGATGAAATTTATTATAGTGGGTTCGAGCCTTGTTGAGTCTGTGTAGTCTCTTGAGGATTGAAACATGCATATTCCACATAAGGAATATAAATATGTTTCTCGTGAAAGAAAAATATAGACCCATATTTTTGTTGCTTAATTGTCATTTCTCTATATGTATTGACTTCTAGTTCTAAAATACTTATTTCCGAACTACATTGTCCATTTTAATTCCTCTATATAAATATTTCCTTTAAATATCTGATTTATACAATTTAATGAACAATCCTCCTATTGCATATAATGTTTTCATTAATGCATTGCATAACTTATCAAATAATTTAGCATTGAAGTAAGAAATGACCCCTGATTATGTTCACAATTTTATTTCCTCTAAATCATTGAATGTTAAATGACATTTTTCTTTACGTGTTGTATTATATAGTCATTCGATGATTATTATCACAATATTATCTTGGTCAATCTATTTAAAAAAATCTTGTCATGACTATACAGGAAGGTGATCCAATGTTGACAAATTGAGTTTTGGATGCTCTTGTAAAGGCTTTCACAAGTCAAAATAAATCTACATTCACAACATCATGTTTTGTAAAAATGATACTTTCCTTGGGTTATCAAAAAATTTTATCCACAACAGAGAATATGATTGAGATAATTTTCAGAGACATCAATGTGAAGGGTGTCCTTCTAGCTGTCAAGACATAGGGGAAAAATCAAATGCTATATATTATAGAATATTTCAAGATGGCTTATTTGGCACATTTTCTGAGCAACCTTTCAGATCTTGGCAATAATTTGTTCAAATGTCCAGTCAAGGGAGTATCCCATCATGGGAGAAAATTACAAGGTTTATTTCTTGAATTCAAGAATAAATTGAAGTAGTTAAATTGGACACACATCTAACGCTCCTTATTATTTGTGAGATCAGTAAGGTCTTGCAGTTGTTGGTACAAAAAGCTGAGTCTCAGGTACCATGTTTTTTCCCATGTTTAGTTTGTTGTTCGTTACATTAACCTTACATTTATTTTCAGATATACATTACATTTTCCTTTTTAATGTTTCTTCGATGCACATTTATCATTTCACCCTTTTGGATTCACTTCTTTATATTGATATGTTTACTCCACCCTCAAAGCCCAAAACCTCAAACTATTTGCATCTAGGATTGAGTTTATGTTTCCATCGGACCAACCCACTAAATGAATTCTCGTTTAGTGTCTTCAGATCGATCTGCTCTATTTATTTTTCATAAAAAATCATTATAAATTTAACTCTATAAGAAATGACAGAAAATAAATACCATAATGAAAATTATAAAAGTTTAAAACAAGAATCCCCCTTTGTAATTTAATAACCCCCCTGTTGACGAGAGGTGGTTACTATGTCATTCGACTCTTCTGGTACATTTACAAGCATGGGGTAAGTATAATATTTTTTTTTTTAGTTTTAAAGTTTCCTTATGTGATGTTGCATAGCACCTGTGTGGCACTACATGGCCTACCAGCAGAATATGTATATTCCCATAACCAAAATAATGTGACTAGCATGCACTTCTCTCAACATAGAGGAACACAATGATTACAGTCTTAAGAGTGTAATGTGTTTTGCTACATGCTCAATATCAATACTAATATTCAAACATAAGGGAATACAGGGATACAACTTCCAACATGGTCACTATCCCTCCATTCACCTATCCCCACTTTTCCTAACTCTATCTCATTGCCCAGAGCTAGCTTGCTTGAACTGTAGTTGTGGAAAAAATCCAACAGAATTTTGTAGCCTTAATACCAAGAGGGAGCATATGTATTTCGAAGTTTCACCTTGGAGTAAAAGTTATGTATCTTTTCCTATTAGAAGATATAACTAAATAATGGTTCTAGGCCATCACAACTCGTTTTTCTTTCAAAAAATTCCAATTATAGTTCAAGCCCTTCAACAGTTGATCACAAGATTCCAGAAGAAGGAAAACCAGTAAATATCTTCACTAGATCTTACTATCACATTTCTCTCCTTTTACGATATAAAGGGATAAGATGCTTGTCCACAGACCATATTATCTAGGAAGGAGGCTTCAGTGGGACTGTGTTCACATCTAATTTCACATCTCTCGGCTACATTATGACCTATTAGCAAAGAATACAAATTTGCACACATAGTCGTACACACATGCTTATATCTATCTCTATAAAAAGTTGAGACTTGAGAGCAGAAAATGTCATTAAATAAGTGGTTGGGTAAGTTCTCATCAAGTGTATAAATTCTCCTTACATACTTCATAGTTCATGTCATGAGCACATAATCATAACATACTAGAAACAACGTATGAAAAATAAATGCTCAGTAGACATTGATATACACTTATACCTAGAGGTCTCACTTGGGTTCATACTCCATATCATGCTTACCCCTAGCTTAATTTTTTTTATGAATTACCAAAATAAGAAGCATGGATCCATTATTCCCTCATACTCCTTGGGGAATTAAGTTTACTTAAGGATCCATCCATCTATTTCATCGTATAGATCAGGCTTATCCCCCCCTTGAAAAGCTTGAATATGAAAACTGGAAGTGCATTTCAAGCTCACTCAAAAGGGAGGTTTAAGACTACCATGATCAAGATCATACATTTTTGTTTGTATATGGATCAAGTGACAATCACAGAGTTTTTTATAGTTCTTTTAAGTATTCCTTATGCCCATATTTTAAGAAAGTGTCACATGTATACATGCCACTTTTATACATCTGTAAGATCTTTACAAAGCTGTTGTCTTTTTTATTTCCTTTGCATATGGTTATACAAGGTCAAAATACTATACATAAATTATCCAAAAAATTATAAAATAAATCACCATACATGATGTCCATATTGAAATATAGGACAGATCGAACAATTAAAACTCTAGAAGACATCTAAAATTCAAGGTACGGTGTCATATATTCAGCAATCCTTTCTTAGTATTCATAGTGAGATGAACTTGGCTAGCTACAATAGGAAGTTTTTCCATGTGACAAGTTTTCTATTTGATAATATAGAGAAGGATAAGTTGATAATATTTTAAAATACTAGAATCTAATTGATTGATAGAGTTTTCAAACATATAGCATGACAAAAATCTACTACAAAACTATTATCGAGACATTAATTTATTGAAAGTTGTAGAATTTACAATCTATTAAATTTCAATATAGGAATTTGAAAAGTATAATTCTTTAAAGGGTACTAGCTCAATGGAAGAGCACCTTCTTTACAATTAGGAGGTTGGTCGTTTGATTCCATCATGCCTTGATATTGATTTGGAATGGTTACGATCAATTTTTTGTGACGTAGGCTCTTTTGAAAATCACCAATGAACTTATGGTGACATTTTTTGACCCTCAATAAAATATGAAATGGTGATGGTCAAAGAACACCACCATATATGCGCATCAATAGTGAATACCATGAAAGTTCCATCACCATAAATTGTTGTTGTTGATTTTAAATGATGAGGGTCACTGTTTGTCATTATAGTCATTATTTGTGACGGACCTTGAAGTCACCAATGAGCTTATCATGACATTTTTTGACCCTCACCAAATATGAAATGGTGACAGTCAATGAATGTCGCTAAATATATGCACCAATATTGATGGCCATGAAAGGAACATCACAATAAATCGTTGTTGTTCATATGAAATGGTGACAATCATTATCTGTCATTATAATTAATATTTGTGACAACCTTGATTGTCACCACAACAACTATACTTTTGGTGATGCCACCTTTTGTGACATTAAACTTTTTGGTGATCGAGGCTATGTTCCATCACCATTTCTCATATTAAATTGTGACGGTCACTATTTGTCATTATAAATCATTATTGGTGAAGAAACTTGAACGTCACCACAACACCTATACTTTCAGTGATTCCACCTTTGGTGACGTTCATTTTTTGTTGACAAATACTCTTTTGACAATCACCAATGAGCTTATGGTGACATTTTTCACCCCTCACCGATGTCTTTTTTTCTTGTAGTGGCATAAGCCCTAAGAAGAATTCTGTAGATTACAATGTTGGGTTGACATCCAACTTTGTCATTTTTTTTTTGAAGTATCCGCAGGCTTTTACGAGAGAATTTTCCTTCTCTTAGTATGCAATTGTGCTTGTATTATTGCATTGAAAACATAATTTCCTGGTTGAGATCCTGTTTTGTGCCTCTCTGAAAAGAGCCGCATGGCCAACCGAATTTCGCCCTTATTTCCCTTGATTGATATCGACTTGGAATAAACACCATTATCTGCAAGGCACTAATCCTATCGTTTCATCCATATGAATTCCAATGCTATTTTATCAGTTTTATCCACAATAGGAGGCCTTAAGAGGTGTTACTCTGAGATTCGTCTCCTCCGTGGTTAAAACACCTTCTCTTTTCATATTTCCAAAGCACTAGTAGATGCAAAATTTGTATGTTCTAACAAAATTGACCTTTTTTTTGTTCTAAAGGGTAAAATCCATTTGTATATAACAAGTAAAACATCATAACGTAAGTTTGAAGTCAAAGTCATTGACAAGAGTAATCGAACCCTTATTAGGGACCTAAATATAGAATATTATCAGAAAATAATGACCTTACATGATAGCCCATAGCCTACTATATTGTATCTCTAGAAATGTTATAGGGGCTAAATTATTTAATTTATAGAGAATGAGTTTCAGATGAATGTTTTTCTGAATTCTATTGTGAACCCAATATGACCAATGTCCAAAGCTTTAGTTAAGATATCTATTAGATGGAGTGCTCTCAAACAAGTTTCACAAATGGGGAAGATTTATTGCTGAGTATTTTAGATGAAGTGCCATAAGCAACAATTTTTCCATCCTTTAATAGGAGAAAGAAATCACTATCAATAACAGATGGAACTCGATGTGCTATAATTCTGACCGTGCAAGCAAAAAATCGGTGGTGAATTATTTGCTGAATAAACCCATCCATTGAGATCATCTTGGTCTCCCAAAAACAAAGACACCATATTACCCAGGCTTATATCATGTTCAAATTTAGACCATATTTTATTTCCAAACCTGCAATGCTTGGTATATTTACATATTTGGGCTGAGTTTATGAGGAACACCGAAAAGAATACAAACACAAGATTTGATAGGAAACCATTTTTTCTATTCTGAGCATCATTTCCTCATGGATTGTTTTCTGTATCTTAACGCATTCATGTTTTATAGGAATATTTTTATCCACATATTTATATTGGGGATGTTTTTGGATTCAAATAGGTGGAAAATTGGAACGAATTTAAATACTTGGGTATTCATATTTTCGTCAAATATAACTCTCCTTAGGCATGGAAAAATGTGTTATCTAAGGTCAAAGTGAGGATGGAATATTGGAATGCTAGATGGTTCATTATTACAGATCATATTGTTCTCATTAAGGCAATATTTTCTCGAATCCCCTTATTTCAATTATAGGATTGTTATCCCCTCAAAATATTCTATTAATTCTTGGTAAAATCATAAGAAATTTTCTTTGGGAAGGGTCCAAATCCTCTTCAAAGAAATTCCAATTTGTAAATTGGGTTACTATTCATTCCCCCATAGGTTTCCTTGGTGTTAGGTCCCTATATTACTGGTATAGTCCCTTATTGTTGTTAGTGTAACCCCCTTATTGTTATTATTGTACCCTTGTAACCCCCATATTGTTATTATGTTTCCCTTAAATTATTATTGTTAGGTCGGCTAGGATTACATTGTGGCCCCATGGACTCCTATATATAGAAAGGAGGTTTTGTAATTTGAATCATCCAAGAATTTTTCATTCATGTAATGAATTGGAGGTTTCCCCCTTGAAGTGGCTTATTTCTAAGGAATTAATATCTCTTTTCTTCTCTTTTTGGATTTGGTTTCACAACATTTGGTATCAGAGCTTTGAGATTCTAGGGTTTCGCTAATCCAAACAGGTCATCGTGGAATTTGCGCTATAATGTTTTTTCTACAAAGGTTCAGAATTTTAAATTTTTCGAGTGCGAAGCCAAAATCCTGAGGAACATTGTCGAAAAATTTCAGAGCTTAATTCACAATATTTTCGGAGATATGATCTGTGAAAGTTAGGTCATTTTGTAGGCTCCTAAACTTAACCTAAACAGGTCATCATGGTATTTTCATAATAAGTTTTTTTATACGAAGGTTTAGAAGAAAATATTTTTATAGAGCGAAGCCACAATCTTGAGGAATATCTTTGCAAAATTTCATATATTGGTTCGCAATATTTTTGGAGATATGATCTGTGGAAGTTAGGTCTTTTTGAGGCTTATGAATTTCATCTCAAAGAGGTGATCATGGGAAAATATTCATTGCTCTCTCTTGGAGCATCGGATTGGAATGATGTAAAAAGTGGCTACAATTACATGGACTGTAGTTTTTGGTCTATCAATTTCAGATCTAAAGGAGGAAACAGTGACACGTGACAAGTCATACAATTTTGCTCTACTGAACCAGTCCAAAATTGGGTCATTGTGGGAGATTGGACATAACTTTGCCTTGAAGAATCAAAATTAGATCAGACCTGTGGCATTTCAAAGAAGCTTTAGAGGGCTAATACAATGCTGAATTTCAGATATTGAAGATCTGAAATTATAGAGATAATTCAATTTCAATATTGAGCTCATCAAAAGCAAGTAAAAGGTGTGTGTTCTTTTTCTTCGAATTGCATAAGTCTTGTTTGAAGAATCAAGTTGAATTGATTCCAAGGGCATATTGTAGAATAGATATTAGTATTGGATTCTAAAATGGCCCCTAAAAATAATTCAACACCCACTAAGTGTTTGGAAAGCTCTACTATGACTCATGAAGATGAAGAATGGCAACATGACATATCAAAATTACAAGAGCAAGTGCAACAAATTTCACTCTCGCAAAGAGAAACAAAAAATGACATGGACGTTTTAAAGAAAGGCGTGGAAACTAAGATGGATGGTTTGAAGAAAGGTGTGGAATCTAATATGGATGGTTTGAAGAATGGCATGGAATCTAAGATAGATGGCATGGAAGCTAGGATGGAATCTAAGATGGATGACATGGAAGCTAAGATCGATGAGAAAATGGAAAACATAAAGAATGATCTAAAAGAAAAAATGGAAGGTTTGACAAAGTTGATACAAGAAATGTTTCCTAATGGTGAAAAGACAATAGAGGAAACTCATGATGAGAACAAAATAAATGTTAATCGTGATTTCCTAAAATTTAATGTTTGTGGGAAGAACCACCATATTCCAAAAATGGATATGAGGAAGTTTGATGGAAAGGATCATTTGACATGGATACTATAGATGGAGCAATATTTGGATCTCCATAATGTGAAAAACACACAAAAGGTATGCATTGCAACTTTACATTTAGAACAAAATACATTTGTATGGTATCAATGTCTTTTCTCTCGTAAAAAAATTTTCAGTTGGTTATTTTTTATGGAGGAAATGATAGCACATTATGAGGATACAAAGAGCAACACCTTCTTTTGCCAATTAATAAATCTAAAAAAAGAGGGTTTAATGGGGGAGAACATTGAGGACGTCCAAAAATTGAATATAAGGGTAACTGATATTCCAGAGGAACACAAGATTGATCTCTTCATAGGTACTTTAAATGATAACATCCAACATGAAGTTCACGTTTTGGATCCTGAGTCATTGGAGAAGGCATTCAGGTTGGCAAGAAAAATTGAATGTAAAATTATGGTAACAAGGAAGCCTACCACTCACTTTTATAAAGAGGGAAGTGTTGCTACTCCTAGATTTCCACAACCTACAAGGTTGACACCACAACAATTGGAAGAAAAAATAGAAAAAGGGCTTTGCTATAGTTGTGATAGAAAATACACTAAAGGTCATAAGTGTGATGAGAATAAATTATTTTACATAGATTGTGAAGAGGAAGAAGAAAATGAAAAAGAAGAGGATATACAACAGGAACCAGCCCAAGAAGAGGAAAAAATGAGTCCGACCATTTTGTGTAATGCATTGGCAGGAATTATCACTCCTCAAACTCTCAAGATAGAAGGACATATCAAGAAGAAAAAGGTAATAGTGTTTATTTATTCAGGTAGTACCCATAATTTTTGTTCATTTTAAGGTAGCCAAGGAATTGCATTGTTCGCTATACCCAGCACCAGAATGTCAAGTGATGGCTGCAAATGGAGGAGCTATAAATTTCTCTGGAAAATTCCATAATATCAAGCTAACCATGGGGGAATATGTATTGAATAGTCCAATGATTTCCATTTCTATGGGAGGTGTTGATGTTATACTAGGAGTACAATGGTTACAATCTTTGGGGACGGTAGCTTTTAATTTTCAAGAACTTTTCTTGAAAGTTTTTTCAGAAGGAAAGGAAGTCGAATTACGGGGTATTGCAGGGAAGTCGGGAAATATAATAAGCTCTAATTTCATGACAAAGCTTCTAATGAAAGAACAACGAGGCATAATTGCACAGTTATTCTCACTAGAAGTTCCAACATCAAAATCATATATTTTTACAGATCTCCAAAAAGCCTTGGACAATCATTCCAAGGTTTTTGAAACTCCAAAAGGACTCCCTCATATTCATGATCATGATCATGATATTCATATGATTGCAGGAAGTGTTCCTCCAAACATAAGGCCTTATAGATATCCTTATGTCCAAAAGAGAAAAATTGAATGTATGATTGTAGAAATGTTAGAGGCGGGTATAATTCAACCTAGTCAAAGTTCTTTCTCTTCTCCTATATTATTGGTACATAAGAAGGATGGATCATGGTGCATTTGTCTAGATTATAGGGAGCTTAATAAGCTCAACATTAAAGATAAATTTCCCATTCCTGTGATTGATGAATTATTGGATGAATTACATGGAGCAATTTATTTTACCAAATTGGATCATCGTTCAGGGTATCATCAAATTAGAATGAAGACTGAAGATATTCCGAAAACAACATTTCGAACTCATGAGGGTCATTATGAATTTTTGGTCATGCATTTTGGCCTTACCAGTGCACCTTCTACATTTCAAGGGTTGATGAATTCCATTTCCAAACCCTTTCTTTGAAAATTTGTGCTAGTATTTTTTGATGATATACTAATCTACAGCAGGTCTTGGAAGGATCATGTTCAACATGTTGACAGGGTGCTCAAACTATTGCAAGAGAAAAAATTATATGAAAAAACATCCAAATTTTTCTTTGGAGTACAAGAGGTGGAATATCTGGGTCATATTGTATCTCACGAGGGTGTTAGGGTAGACCCTAAAAAAATTAAATCCATTAAGGAATGGAAAGTCCCCACAACCATAAAGCAGTTGCAAGGATTTCTCACGTTAACAAGGTATTATCTAAAGTTTGTTAATAATTATGGGAGAATAGCATCACCTCTAACAAAATTATTGAAGAAATATGCATTCTCATGGACTCCTGAAGCAACTAAGGCCTTTGAACATCTTAAATATGCAATGTGCCTAGCACCTGTCTTAGTTATGCCAGAATTCAGAAAAAAAATTTATTGTGGAATGTGATGCTTCAGGAAATGGAATTGGTTTTGTTTTAATGCAAGAGGCAAGACCCATTTCTTTTAAAAGTCGTCCAATCAAAGGAAAGTATTTACAGAAACCTATTTATGAGAAGGAAATGTTAGCAATACTGCATGCACTAAATAAATGGAGAACATACCTAATGCAAAGACACTTCAAGGTACTAATCATGATAGTCTTAAACACTTTTTGGAAGAAACACTATCTTCAGAAGAGTAGAAAAAATGGGTCACAAAGATGTTGGGTTATGACTTTGAAATAATATACAAAAAGGGGAAGCTAAATGTTGTTGCAGATGCACTCTTAGGAAAGAATGAATAGGTGGAAGCATTTCTTTGTGCCATTTCTATTATCCAACCAGATTGGATAAATGAAGCAAGAGATGAATGGAAGAAGGACGAGGAAGTGTCGACACTCATTCAAAAGTTGTAGCAAGATCCTAGTACATCTGATACATTTAGTTGGAAAAATGATTCCTGATGGGACAAATATCGTTTATATCTTTGTAAGAATTCCCAAATAAAACAAAATATTATTTTGGAAATGCACACTTCTCCTTTAGGAGGACACTCAGGATTTTTAAAAACGTACCACAGGGTGAAGAAAGAATTTTTTTGGGATGGCCTTAAATTTGATATTCAAAATTTTCTGGCGAAATGTTTGGTTTTCCAACAAAATAAAGTTGAAACAATTAGGACCCCAGGTCTTCTACAACCTTTATCCATTCCAAGTCAATGTTGGGAGGAGAATTCAATGGATTTTATCATAGGTTTACCTAAGTCTGAAGGAAAGAGTGTCATCATGGCGGTAGTTGATAGACTTACCAAGTATGCACACTTTTGCGCATTATCTCATCCATTTAAAGAAATTACATTTGCTATTACATTTATGGACACAATTCAAAAGCTACATGGAAACCCAAGGGTTATTGTGAGTGACAGAGATCCCATTTTTACTGGAAATTTTTGGACAAAATATTTTCTTTTTTGGGTACTCAATTAGCTCATAGCTTATCTTATCATCCTCAATCCGATGGTCAAACTGAGATAGTAAATAAATGTTTCGAAGGATATCTTTGTTGTTTTGTATCTGATAAAAAAACACAATGGGTCAAGTGGTTACCTCTAGCTGAATGGTGGTATAACACTTCCTTCCATATTGCGGCAAAAATGACAAAATTTATGGCACTTTATGGATATCACCCACCATCCATCACATCATTTTTAAGAGAAAATTCGATGGTTCAAGCAGTGGAATATCACATCGAGCATCAACAAGAAGTTCTCCAACTCTTAAAGGACAACCTGAATTTGGAAAAAAATCAAATGAAACAATAGGCAGATCGGCATTGCAGAGAGAGAAGTTTTGATGTAGGAGACTGGGTATTTTTACGGCTACAAGCATACAAACAAATGTCCCTCAAGCAATCTAAGAAGGAAAATAAATTATCACCAAAGTAATATGGTCCTTACAAGGTGTTGCAAAATATTGGTACTATGGCATACAAATTGGAGCTTCCTGCTTCTTGATGAGTGCATCCAATTTTCCATGTTTCATGCTTAAAGAAGGTTATAGGTTAAAATATTCAAATTCAAACAATATTTCCAGAACTTTATGAGGAAGGAAAAATCATATTGGAACCTAAAGCGGTCAGGAAAAAAAGAACTTGACAGCTACGGAATTGATCAATTTCATAGTATCTTATCAAGTGGAAGAACTTACCCACTCAAGATTCTACATGGGAGGATGAGAATTTTATACAGGAGCACTCAGAGCTACTCAAGTGTTGAGGACAACACTTTTTCGAAGGAGAGGGGCATGTTAGGTCCCTATATTACTAGTATAGTCCCTTATTGTTGTTAGTGTAACCCCCTTATTGTTATTATTGTACCCTTGTAACCCCCATATTGTTATTATTGTGCCCTTAAATTATTATTGTTAGGTCGGCTAGGATTACATTGTGGCCCCACTAAGATTACATTGTGGCCCCGTGGACTCCTATATATAGAAAGGAGGTTTTGTAATTTGAATCATCCAAGAATTTTTCGTTCATGTATTGTATTGGAGGTTTCCCCCTTGAAGTGGCTTATTTCTAAGGTGTTGATATCTCTTTTATTCTCTTTTTGGAGCTGGTTTCACAACACTTGGAATCAGAGACTCAACCTCAATGAATCAGGAAATGAGTGCTAGAATTATCTGGAAGATAAAATATGTTCTGAACGCTTAGTGGGCATTCCTGCTCATCGCTAAATATTTGAAGAATGAAGATGCAAACATGACACAACCTTCACCATCTTCAACACTCTTTTCTCCCATATGGAAACTGATCTCTGCCTCCTCAAATTTGATCAATAACAATATCAACTGGACATTGGGGTCTGTTACTCAAATAAAAATTCAAAATAAATCTATAATGAACAACCCCCCACTTCAAGAAGCTTCAAAACTGAGGCCTCTTCAACTTCATCTATATAGTGTCCAGGTCTATTGGTTGGGCCATATATCCATGTAAAAGGACTCTAGATTGTGGTCTCACTGGTCTTTGGAAAATATTTAAATAAACATCACAGGGCTTATGGATAAACCAAATGAAATTTTGAGAGGATGTGATCCTTGGCACTTCGATGCAGATGAAAAAATGGGCCTAAAATCCCATGTATATACCGTTAAGGAAAGTTAAGAAGATATTATTTTCTCCATGAAAATACCCCCTAATTCCTAACTATGGAGATTTAGTTCTATCTAAATAGTTCCATCGCTAAAGTCAATACCTTTTTTTGGCTTCTCAGTCACAAGAAAATTTTGATTTATGAAAACCCAAAAAAAAGAGGCAACCAAGGTCCCTTGCAGTGCCCCCTCTTCAATCATAGTGGGGAATAAACCTCCCATATTTTCCTATATTCCTCTTATGCTACTCAAATAATACCAAAAATTCTCTCTTCATTTCCAAGAGACTCATCTAAGGGCGATATATTTTTTCGTGTTCCTTCATTAGTGCCCAGGAATTCCTACAGTCCATCGAGCTCAAAAGACTCAAAAACACCATTCTCCTAGGTGGCTATAATATATATAATCCAAACTTATTGTGAATCTCCAGAGCTTCAAAAGCTTTTTGTACTAACTTGTAGGCTACCTTAGAGTTGCACCTTCAGAGGAAGAACTTTACTAGGCCTAACAAGCCTAAAACAACTCCTCAAAAAATGTTGCTACAACAACCTTGCTCTGCAGCCTTGTAAAAAAGATATGTCATGCCAAAAAACACAACCTCCAACTTATGCATAGATTGACATAAGTGATATACGCCTTGGTTTGTAAGATCCTTCTTTCATTTTATCGGAAAAATTTTGAATTCCAAGCCTTGGAAATTATGCTGAATGGAGTCAACTTCAAAGCCAATATGTTTTAAGTCTCCAGGAAGCTCATAACTCTACATATTCATCCAAATTATTATCAACACAATCAATTCTCAATGAAAGGTGTCGTTTTCCTGTTGTTATTGAAGTGGAAACATTTTCAAGTTCTTTTTCAACACATGCACATGCCTATGACATGCTACATCTAGTAAAAAAATCATACCAGAAAGCTTCCAAGTAACACAGTATAACTTCAATAAAAAATCTCCATATTATGACCAACGACACCAAGTTAAATTGTACACCATATAACTAGATCTTGTTTCACGAACTATTACTTCATATACTTATGCAAGGATTTGCGGTGAAAATAATTTCTAATTGTGTCATTGATGAAGCACTTGGTAACCTTAGATTTATTATGGGTTTGGTTCCTGAAAATAGAATCACCATCCCACATCCTTTTCACATTAAAATATGTAGGATTGATAAATGGGTTTTCGCATATCAACTCTACTTATTTCAGTTTTAAATCTTGTTTTTGTTTTTGACGCTCCATATGCTTCTTCTATTGAGCTCTTTCATTTCTTATATGTTATAATTCCGCCAATAATACTAATGTATCATCCAATAAAGAGTTATTACAACAAAACTCTAGTAGAGTATGAAAAATTGAAATTTGAATACTAATTTTTTGCATCTATCATTTTAGAAAATGTTTCTCTTGCTTTTTTAACAACGCCACAATGCTGATATGCCAAATTCAAGTAGTCATATGTAACTTGACATGGCACATGGCCTAATCTAGTTGTCTTCTCATAGACAAATTTCTCCTTTTTCATAGCCCTAGCCTTACCATAATTAGTGATCATTGAATTGAATGTTGGTAAAGTAGGATTCTCCTTTGAGAGGAGCATGATCTTAAATAATTGTTCCATTTTTATAAAATATTGATGCTTTCCATAATCATATATAAGTAAACTGAAGGTAATGATATCTCGTTTAGATTTTTCCTTCTTCATATGAGCAAGAAGATTCTTTATTTATGTGAGCATTCAATGCTTACCATAAGCATCCATCACACCATTATAGCTATAAATATTTACCCCAATCTCATTTGTTTTAACATCCTTAAGCAACCCATTAATCTTATCCACCTCACAGGCTTGAGCGTAAGCCCTAAGAAGAATGTTGTAAGTTAAAATGTTGAGTTGACATCTAACTTTCTCCCTCATTTTGTCAAAGTATCTGCAGGATTTTGCAAGAGACTTCCCTTATCTTTAGTATGAAAGTGTTCTTGGATTACTTCATTGTAAACATAATTTTCGGGTCAAAATCTAGTCTTGTGCATCTCTGAAAAGAGCCACATCGCCAGCCAAACTTGGCTCTTCTTTCCCATGATTGATATTGACTTTGAATAAACACCATTGTTTGCATGGTACCAATCCTTTTGTTGCATCCATCTGAATTTCAATGCTAGTTTTATAAATTTTATCCTTAGCAGGAGGTTCTCATAGTTTCTCCTATGGGCTTCATTTCCTCCATGATCAAAACACCTTATCTTTTCATATTTCTAAAGCACTACTAGCTGCAAAATTAGTATGTGCTAATAGAACTGGCCTTTTTTTTCTAAAGGGTAAACTATATCTGTATATAACAAGTAAAATATCATAACTTAAGTTTGAAGTCAAAGTAACTAATAAGAGTAATTGAACCCTTCTGAAGGACCTCAATATAGAATATTATCAAAAAGTAATGAACTTACATGATAGCTCAGAGCTACTATATTGTATCTCTAGAAATGTTATAGAGTTTGATTTATTGAATTTATCCAAAATGAGTTTCATATGAAGGTTTTTATCCATTCTATTGTGAACCCAATATGACCAATGTCCAAAGCCTTAGTTAATATATCTATTAGATGGAGTGCTCTCAAACAAGTTTTAAAAATGCATCAGATTTCTTGCTGAGTAGTCTAGATGGAGTGTCATACTCAACAATTTTTCCATCCTTTAATAGGGGAACCAAATCACTATCAATAAAATATGGGACTTGATGTGCTATAATTATGACTATTCAGGTATAAAATTGGTGGCTAATTATTTGCTGAATAAATCCATCCACTAAGATCATATTTTCCTCTACAAAACAAAGACACCATATTACCCAGGCTTGAATCATGTTCATATTTATATCATATTTTATTTCCAAAACTATAATTCTTGGTCTAATTACATCTTTGGGCTGAGTGAATGAGGAACACTCAAAATAATGCAAACAAAAGATTTGATACGAAAATGTTTTTCTATTCGGAGCATCATTTCCCCATGGAGTGTTTTATGTATCTTCACGCAGTCATGTTTTACATGAATAATTTATGCATGCCTTTATATTGGGGATGTTTTTGGCTTCAAATATGTGGAAAATTGGAAGCAATTTAAATACTTGGGTATCCAAATTTTCCTTAAATATCACTCTTCTTAGGCATGGAATTTTTTTTTATCTAAGGTCAAAGTCAAGATGGAACCTTGGAGTGCTAGATAGTTCACTCTTGTAGATCACATTTTTATCATTAAGGAAATACTTTCTGGAATCCGCCTATTCCAATTATCTGCATTGTTATCACCTCAAAATATTCTTCCAAGTATTGGTAAAATCATAAGAAAGCTCCTTCGGAAAGGTTACAAATCATCTTCAAAGAGATTCCACTTGGTAAATTTGGCTACTATTCCTTCCCCTATAGGTTTCCTCAGAATCAAAGACTCGACCTCGATGAATTAGGAAATGGGTGCTAAAATTTTCTAGAAGATAAAATCTGATCCAAATTATTAGTGGGCTTACCTGATAATCGCTTAATATTTGAAGAGTGAAGATGAAAATATGACAGACCCTTCACCATCTTCAAGACTCTTTTCTCCCATATGGAAACCGATCTTTGCCTCCTCAAGTTTGATTAACAAAAATATGAACTAGACATTGGGGAATGGTAATCGAATCAACATTCAAGCTAAATCTATAATGAACCACCCCCCACTTCAAGAAGATACAAAAATAAGGCCTCTTCAACTTCATCTATCTAGTCTCAAGGTCTATTTCTTAGGTCATATATCCAAGTCAAAGGAATCTAGATTGTGGTCTCACTGGTCATTGGAAATTATTCTTATCAACATCATGGGGCTTATGGACAAATAAAAGGAAAGTTTGAGAGCAGGTTCTCCTTGGTACTGTGATGCAGATGAAAAACTGGGCTGGAAATCCTATGTATATACCATCAAGGAAAGTTATGAAGATATTCTTTTCTCCATTCAAATCCCCCATAATTATTAACTTTGGAGATTTATTCATATCTAAATAGTGCCATCCCTAAATTCAACACCTTTTTTTGGCTTGTCACTCACAAGAAAATTTTAATTTTTGAAAACCTCAAAAAAGAGGCAACCAAGGTCCCTTGCGGTGCCCCCTCTTCAATCCTAGTGAGGAATCAACCTCCAATATTTTCCTATCTTCCTCTTATGCTACTCAAATAACACCCAAAACTCTTTCTTCGTTGAAAAGATACTCATATAAAGGTGGTACATTGATCCTTGTTCCTTCTGTTATCACTCTAATAATTCCCAAAGTTGTGAGATTTTGATTTTATAGTTTAAAGAACATTAGAGGTAACCAAAGACCTAATTTCAAGCTTTAGGATATAGCCTACCTAAGGCTCAGAGAGGGATCTCTCTATAATATTTAACTTTATTTTTATGTTTTATTTTAGGCTAGTTATATAGGGAAAAATGGTTTTGGGGTTTTGATTGATTTTGGTCAGAAAATCACTTAATCAGATAGATAACTGTGAATCTGTAATCCATTGGGCAGATGGCGTCAATGTGTGAAGCAGAAGGATAGGGATCAAAGTCTAAAGTCAAAATTTTAAAGGGCAAGACACCAGAGTCACTAAATATCTTGAAAGGATGATTGGTGAATTGGTTTTAATCGAGATAAAGAGAAATTAAGAATTCTTTAATCCAGATAATGACTGAGAAGGTATGGGTCAATCGAAATTAGGGAGAAATTAAGGGTTCCCTAGTCTGGATATCATCATAAAACATTAAAACGAAACCCAGTAAATAACAAAGTGCTTTTAACAAATTATGATATAATAATTCCTGATTTCACATTAAAATTTAGAACACATTTATGAATAGATGAGAAACATAAAAAAATAGAGAGATAAAAATATAAATTACTTCACTTTAGTGGCCCAACACATGAATAAAGAAATATGATGATTTATTCCTTGAAATCTAGCCTTCCGACTTGAGCTTGATTACAGAAACCCTTGGGTTTAGAATGTTCCATCTATAGAAATATTCAGCAATTTAATCCACCACTAATACTTCAAGTAATAAAGTATTTATAGAAAAATTAATATCTTAGAAAAGTCATAGGAATTTTCTATGGAAAACAAAATATCTATTACAAAACGATAGTGACAGTTACATAAGAAACTTGCAAGTTATCCTATTTATTAAATATATTTTCTATTGGTTTTTAGCTACATATGGCTGTTGTGTTGTCTTTAACACTGTCAAGTGGTCTTTAATCTATTTCAAAGCTTTATCTCTCACCTGATACTCTTTAACTGATGCACTTTACCTTTGATACTCTTTAACCTACTGTTTTGATTTTGTTACTATTTTAAAAAATCTTTTTTTTACTGTGTAAAACAACAACTCTATTTTTTCATCTTCTTTTACTGCAAACTGTCATTCTACAATAAATCTGTGAGCTTCTGTGAAAAATATTAATCTAGTAATTTAATCTTTGTAAGTTTTCTGAAATTATCATCTACTTCAGTGTATCTAACAAATGTTGGATTGACTATAAAGAGGTGTTTTATCTCATGCTCTAAATAAAACAAGTTTTCAACACTCTTATGCAACACTTTACCTGTGGAAACTGCCAATCTCCCTTATTCACTTGATCTCTAGGAAAGACTCTTATCTTCTTGTTGTAATCTTCTTGCTTCATCAATTTATCATTTATAACAAGAATGTTTGGCAATACTTTTTGTCTTAATGTGTCAAACTTAAACATGAATCTAGTTATGGCCATGTCCATATTTTGACACTTCTCTTCCAACTGTTTCATTAAGTTTTTCTTTCAAAGTACCTTTCTTACCTCGATAATTCTCTCTTTCCTGTCAATAATTCCTATCTCATCCAATTCTTGTTTATTTTTAGTATTCAGAAACTTGATTATTTCTTGGGCTTCTTTAGGTTTGGCATCTAGTTGTTCTTTAGTCTTCAATATTTCTTCTTTCGTTGCCTTAAGCAAGTCCTTCTGCTCATAAATCACTTGAATTGATGGCCAAGTATCATCAATTGACTCAATTATCTTGGACCATAGCTGATTTTTTATGTAGGCCATGGGATCTTTTAAGGTTAATTATGTTTCTACCTTTTTAAGCTGTTCACTTAACCTTTTGGCCTTTTGTTCCTTTGTTTTAGCATTTATCTGTGCTAACTTCTTGGCATCTTCCAAGTTCTTTATTTTCTCTTTCAATCTATTGATCTCATTACTCTTTATTGGCATATCTTCCATGGCTTTAATTAATTTACTGGCCTCATCGGACTGTTGAACTGCTGAAGCAGATGATTCAATTGTTGAAGTAGTGGAAGAAGTGATTGGCACTATTGTGGCCAGTGGGACTTTTGGTGCTAAATCTTCTGCTAGAGTTGAAGGGACTGTTGTTATTACCATTGGAATAACTATAGGAGGAACACTTTGAGTTTTTGCAACTTCTTTTTCTTGGAAAATCTTGTCCATCTCAATCTCCCTCTCCTTGGTCTGTGCTGTCATTTGTAGTATGAGAATCATCATCTCATATTTTAAATTTTCCTCTAGCATAATCTGTTTACCATGTGGATGTTCTGTTGGAGGTAGTTTCAGTTACTTTCTAAGTGCTGCAATATCAACATTTTTCTTCTTTAATAATTCCTTTGCTGATTTCACATGTGAAGGGTCATACCCTATTTCAATCACCAGTTCTTCTAAAGACTTGATTCTACTGCATTTAGCATATGTAGAGGCATTTCCAACCCTATGTTGATCTCTTCTATTTTTCAAAGTGTTATGGATTTTTTGGGAACTCATTGATTTTGTGGTCATGGTAGAATAAAGCATTTCTGAGATTTTCTTGTGAAACTCAATCTGATCGAAGGGATGGATGTTCTCTATTGGAATTTCAATATTAGCTCTCTTGTAATATGATGTTGTTGTAGGTTTAGGCACTATTGGTTGTAGCACTATCATTAGCAACTTTTTATTTGTGTAATCAAAGGTTGAAAGTAGCCTATTTTGAATTCCTGGATTCTGTTTCAAGTATTGTGAATAGATCTCATTTTTTATCTCCTCATTTTTAGCCTTGATCTGTTTATACATTTCTTCCATATCCATGTCTTTATCTTCTTCTTTTTGTGATCAATATTCTTCCATGATTTTCTATTTTTCAATCATATGAGTGTTATAAGTAGTAGTTTCAGTGTCCTCTAGGTTTTATTTATCGAAAACTTCAATTGTTTCCTTCTCTTTATCTTCTGGATTGATTTTAGGTTTCTTATTGTATTTGAGCTTGAATCTAGTTTCTGTTCTTGTTTCAGATGTATATGTGGATTCTTCTCTGATTATTTTTGTGGTTCTATCCTCTTCAATAGGAGTATGAAAAGTGTGAATCGTATCACCTTGTTTGACAGATTCCATCAATGTATTTTCCAACCATTCAGCTTGGTTGGAAAAATTTTCAATTTCAGGATCTTTATCACAAATATATGGGGTTAATTTGAATTTTCACCCTCATCTGACTAATTATTCCATAAGGATTATATTTCCACAAGAAACTTTCATAAAAATTATACTCTATAAACTGTTTTTCTTCCTCTATAACTGCTTCCTTCTGATTTCATATGAAAGGACCCACCTGCTTTTTCAATTTGAACTGAGTCTTCTTTTTAGTAGCTAAAAAGTTTATAAAATCTAAATTTAGAGTCTGTCTTATGTATTCTAGGGAAAATAGTCTCATTGGTAGGTACTTTGGAAATTTGGAAGGCAAGAGATTTTACCCATAGACTCTAATCTCTATGTGGTTTTGGTCAAGGTACCAATCACTATTTATGCTCTGCTCTGTTAGCTATAAAATTTTCTTAATCTCATCACTTATCATTGCCTGTACACTGTTTGTAATCATATTTATCAATGGGTGAATAAAACAGTCTGTGAAATCTATGTAATTGAACTCAGTTGACTCTTTTCTGATTAAATTAGTCCAGAAAATAACTCACAGTGGATTACCTTCTACATCCAACTTCTAAAGGGCTATTGGGAAATTTTTTCCTTGGAAGTAGAGGAACATATGAAATAAGAAAGATGTATATCTGAAAAAACCTTCAGTGGGAATTTTTACAAGTTTTTCATGGATACTATCAGCTATTTACTCAGCATAGTTATAAATGACCATCGGGGGCTGTCCAGGCAAAAATGTGAATAGAAAACCAAGTATAGACTCATGAGTGTGCTCATAAGTAAAGTAACCAAGGATAAAATACAACATTGAAATAATATGTCTTGATCCTTCAAGAAATTTGGAGGATGAATATGGACGGACAATATTTGGGATTTCAACATATGAAGGCATGAATATATGAAAGATTTGAAATATTTTAGGAAAGTATAAATCCAGATAATGCTTTGTAAGAGATTCTATAGATAATGGGACTGCATTAGGATCTGGTTGCAACTGAAGCATTTGGTTTATGGATTATGCAGTGGTAGTGAATAATACTTCTTTCTCAACATTAAAAATAGCATTTAGGTTAGGGGAATAGTGATCTTGACACAGTTTAATGACCTTTGGAGACTGATGGGTATGGGGAACTACGTATTTGGCCAAATTGGACTCCAAAATTTGAACTTCATCTCCCTGATCCAAATATTTTTCTAGGCTTCAGTAGTGTAGATCAAGAAGATTGAATTCAATTACTAGATAAGTTATCTTATAGCCAACATCAACTAAAGGGGTATTCTCAACATCTACAATAGGAGGTTTTAGTGGATTTATGACAATTGTGCTTTTAGAAGCCATTTCTAGGCCTGTTCTTGACAATTTCGACCTCTGGATCTTATAAACTTTGTTTTTAGGTTTTTTATACTCTTCTGTAGGCTTAGACTATTTACATAAGTTATTTTAGTATGACAGAGGTTTCCTTTGGATTTGAACAGGTAAACTATGGATTTTTATGCTTCGAACATTCAATTCTGCTCGAAAATCAATATTTAAACTTTTTACAGAATCAGGAAAGGTTTAACAAAGGTTTACTACTCTTTTCTTGGATAAAACATACCTAAAACAACCTAATTCATGAACAAAGGGATTCTGAATATTTGCAAAAGGTTTTGGACCAATCATAGGGTCTCTATGGGTCTGTGAATAACAAAACCTCTTCAATTTTCTTAAAATAGGCTACAGTGTTCAGAAACTATGAATTTATCATGGTTTTTGCAGAAAATATGATTTTCGAAGGAAATTAGGGTATTTATTTTCGAAAAAGGGCTTACAGAAGGTTTAAATACACAAGCATAGATCTTTACAAGTGTAAGATAGGGATTTTTTTTTGAAAAATACCTGTTATTGTAGGTATTTGACTTGAAAAGGGGTTTATGGGATCTGTGGGAGCTTTCAGAAGCTTGGTCAAGGTCCTCTAAACATGATTTGGAAGGCCTGAGTAGTCGCAATAGTAAATTCTGACTAAATTCCTTTGTTTCTTCATGAAAATAGGGTGACAACGTTGTTTCTTTAGTCGAAAACATTCAGATGAGTAGAAAATGCAGTAAAAAAGGTTTAATGCATATGAATATGTTGTTTTATAAAAATTTAGGTCTGAAACAGTGTTCGCATTCAATGTGAATCAATTTAAATGAGGGTGGTTTGGCGAGGGGGAGGGGGTTAAATACCGCCAAGTGGTTATCACATTGTTGGCGGGTGGTAAATGGTTTTTATCAAACGGATGCGATCCAATGGATTTATGCCACGTGGAGGAGAGGTAATAGGGAAATACTGCCCATATGGCAAATTCAAAAATAATTAATCGTCGCGCCATTAAATTTTTTATACGACTTCTGAGTTCTCAGATCATGCAGAGAGAGTGTGAAAAATCTAGATTGATTTGTGAAGTCAATGGGCATGGGGCCCGTGAGCTTTATGTGGTGGGGTTCAATGTTATTATGTTAAAACATAGTTTTAAACATAAAATATTTTGTATTAATGGGATAGGCGGGATATGTGGTTTACACGACAAATAGGCTACTTACATGTGTAATATAATCTTCTAGAGGATTAACATATTATTTAAAACTATGGGGGAATAATAATATGTCACCTGGAGTATTTAAACGATAGGATAAAAATTAAAATGTGGATTTGGGGTATTTTAATAAATGAATTAATATAACTATGAGGTATGGTATTATAAGGAATTAATAAAATAGGTTAAAGGTTAATATGAGAATGATTATGATGAGCGGAAATACATATAAATATACTAGTTAAAGTGTGTTTTAAGTGTTTTGGGCACAATTTTTATGTTGTATCCCCATACTTAACTTTACACATTTATTCTTAGGATAAATAATTTTGGTAGGTTTTTTTAATATTTTTGTATGAAATGAATTAGTTAAGGGGGTTTTTACTTTCCCTAAGAAAAAATGTATTTTAACTTAGGAAAAGGGGTTTTATCTTAGGAAAAGGGTGATAATGTTGAGGAAAATGGTTTTTATGAAGGGAATCCAATACTTAGTGCTAATCAGCCATTTAAGCCTTGGGTTTGGTCCCAACAAAAGTTGGAGAAATTCTCTGAGCCTTTATAACTGAAGGTTTTGAATACTGGAATACTTTGAGGGAAGGGAAATTAGTAATTTTCCAGATGATGTTTTATTCATTCCTTGTGTAACTTCTTTCTACCTACCCATCATTTATTCTAAATTTTTTTTCTTTATTTGCATGGGTGCATTTAATCTTGCAACCCTAAATCCATTTTTCTTTTAAAGCATAAACTATCTAATTCTAACCTTATTTCATCCGAATGCTCATATTAAATTGTTGAGCTCCTCATTTATTCTCTAAATAGCTATTGATTTGTCAAGTTTAAACTAATTGAGAGATCTTTATTCTCTATCTATAAACATGAAATTTAAAGCATGAAAAATTTAAGATTAAACTATCCCACTCATCATGGATTATGGCATTTTGAACAAGCTGCACATAACCATTTATTTGTAGTAAAAAGTAACTAGTAGTGGAATTTTGATTTGCATCACTTTGATGTCTTATTCTTATCTCTTTTTTGTGTTTGGGGTCCATTTTTTTATATTCTTTTTCATATTTTTCTTTTCAAGTCCTTTGATTTTTCTTTTAGGACTTTTTTACCCTCTTTTCATTTTTTATTATTTTCAAATATGGGAAAACAATTTGCAGAAAGAAAGGTATGTACATATTTACAAGACTTATCAAAGTCAAGCCAAAAATTATGAACCCTATTATTATATGACCCTAACACCTTCGTTACTACTAAGGATGTCATGCACTCGATCAATCTAAAAAGAATCAAGAGCACCATTCTCCCAGGTGATTGTAATATATATAATCCAAACTTATGGTGACTATCCAGAGCTTCAAATGATGATTCTAGTCACTTGTAGGCTACCTCAGACTAGAAGCTAGAGGGAAATACCTTTATTAGGCCTAAATAACCTTGAAACATTCCTCACAAATTGTAGCTACAACAACCTTCCCCTGAAACCTTCTAACAAAGATATGTCACACCAAAAAACACAACCTCCCGCTTATGCATAAATTGACATAAATGATATACGCCTTGGTTTGTAAGATCCTTGTTTCCTTTTATCTGGCCAATTTTGAATTCCAAGCCTTGGAAAGCATGCTGAATAGATTCAACATCAAAGCCAATATGTTTTAAGTCTCAAGGAAGCTCATAAACCTCATCTTTCATGGCATCATTTAACTCTGCATATTGATCCAAATTATTCTCAACCCAATCAATTCTCAAAGAAAGGTGTTGTTTTTCTATCATTATTGAAGTTGAAACTTGTTTAAGTTGTTTGTCAAAATTTTCACATGTTTTTGACTGGATCCATCTAGTAGAAAACATCATATTAGAAAGCTTCCAAGTAACAAAATATAACTTCAATAAAAAATCTCCATATTATTACTAAAGACACCAAGTGAAGTTGTACACCAGATAACCGGATCTTGTTTGACAAACTATTACTTCATATACTTATGAAAGGATTTTTGGTGAAAATAATTTCTAATTATTTCATTGATGAAGCACTTGGAAACCATAGATTTATTACTGGTTTGGTTCCTGAAAACAGCATCATCATCCCACATCATTTTCACGTTAAAATATTTAGGATTGAGCAATGGGTTTTCGTGTATCACCTCTGCTTCTTTTAGTTTTAAATCCTATTTTTTTTTTTGAGTCTCCATACGCTTCTTCTCTTCAGATCGTTCATATCTTATATGTTCTAATTCTACCATTAAAGTTGTTGTCTCATCCAGTAAAGTATTATTACCTCGAGTAGAGCATTCAAAGTTGAAATTTGAATACTGATTTTTTGCATCTATCATTTCAGAAAATGTTTCTCTTGATTTCTTAACAAAGCCACAATTCCCATATTCCAAAATCAAGCATTCATATGTATCTTAACTTGGCTCATAGCCTAAGATAGTGATATTTTTGTAGACCAATTCTGCCTTTTTCATAAGCCTATCCATACCATAATTTGTGATCATTGAAATGAACGTTGGTAAAGTAGGATTTTCCTTTGAGAGGAGCACACTCTAAAATAATTGTTCCATTTTGCTAAAATATTGATGCTCCCATAAGCATCTATAATTAAATTTAAATTAAAGATATCTAGTTTACATTTCTCTTTCTTCATACGAGCAAGAAGTTGCTCCATTTCTATGAGCATTCAATGTTTACCATAAGCATTCATCACACCGTTATAAGTATAAAATTTTTTTCGAATATCATTTATTTCAACATCCTTAAACAGTGCATTAACCTTATCCACCTAGAAGGCTTGAGCATAAGCCCTAAGAAGAATGTTTTAGCTTATAATGTTGGGTTGACATATAAATTTCTCCATTTTGTCAAAGTATTCGCAGGATTTTGCGAGATCCTTTTACTTATCTTTAGTATGCAAGCGTGCTTGGATTACTGCACTGTCAAAAAAATACTCTGGTTGGCATCCAGTCTTGTGCATTTTTTAAAAGAGCCAAATGAAAAACCAAATTTTTCCCTTCTTTCCCATGATTGATATCGACTTGGAATAAACACCATTGTTTTCACAGTACCAATCCTATTGCTACATCCATCTCAATTCCAATGCTAGTTTTATTAGTTTTATCCATAGTAGGAGGTCCTGAGAGTTGTTCCTCTGAAATTCGTTTCCTCCATGATTTAAAAAAATTATCTTTTCTAATTTCCAAAGCACTAGTAGCTGCAAAATTTGTATGTCCTAACAGAAGTGGCTTTTTTTTTCTAAAGGGTAAACGCCATTTCTATATCACAAGTAAAAAATGATAATTTAAGTTTGAAGTGAAAGTCATTGATAAGAGTAATCAAACCCTTATTAAGGACCTCAATATAGAATATTATCATAAGATAATGAGATTACATTATAGCTCATAGCCTACTATATTGTATCTCTAGAAATGTTATAGAGGTTGAATTATTGAATTTCTCCAGAATGAGTTTCAAATGAAGGTTTTTCTACATTCTATTGTGAACCCATTATGACCAATGTCCAAAGCTTTATCTAAGATATATATTAGATGGAGCGCTCTCAACCAAGTTTTAAAAATGCAGAATATTTCTTGCTGAGTAGTTTAGATGGAGTGGCATGCTCAACAATTTATCTATCCTTTAATAGGAGAACCAAGTCACTATAAATAACAGATGGAAATTGGTGTGCTATAATTATTACCATGCAGGAAAAAAATTGGTGTCGAATTATTTGTTGAATAAACCCATCCACTAAGATCATCTTGGTCTCCACAAACCAAAGAAACCATATTACCGAGGCTTGTATCATTTTCAAATTTAGATCATATTTTATTTCAAAACCTGCAATCCTTGGTATAATTACATATTTAGGCTGAGTGAATGAGGAACACCGAAAATAATGCAAACAAAATATTTGGTAGGAACACGTTTTTCTATTCTGAGCATCATTTCCCCATGGAGTATTTTCTATATCTTCATGGATTCATGTTTTATAGGAATAGTTTATCCACACCTTTATATTGGGGTTATTTTGGCTTCAAATATGTGCAAAATTAGAATGAATTTAAATACTTGGGTAGCAAAGTTTTCCGCAAATATCACTCTCCTTAGGCATGGAAAAATTTGTTATCTAAGGTAAAATTCAAGCTGGAATATTTGAGTGCTAGATAGTTCACTCAGGCAGATCACATGTTTCTAATTAAGGAAATACTTAATGAAATCCCCCTATTCTAATTCTTGACATTGTTAGCCACACAAAATATCCTTCAAAGTCTTGTGAAAATCATAAGAAAGTTCCTTTGGGAAGGCTCCAAATCCTCTTCAAAGAAATTTCACTTGATAAATTGGGCTACTATTCATTCCCCCATAGGTTTCCTCAGAATCATAGACTCGACCTTGATGAACAGGCAATGGATGCTAAAATTGTCTGGAAGATAAAATCTTATCTGAATGCTTGGTGGGCTTGCCTGCTCATCGCTAAATATTTGAAGAATGAAGATGCAAACATGACAGAACCTTCACCATATTCAAGACTCTTTTCTCCCATATGGAAACTGATCTCTGCCTCTTAATATTAATTAATAAGAATACAAACTAGACATTGGGGAATGGTACTCGAATCAACATTCAAACCGAATCTATAATGAACAACCCCCCGCTTCAAGGAGCTACAAATATAAGACCTCTTCAAATTAATCTATGTTGTCTCAAGTTCTATTTGTTGGATCATATATCCAAGTCAAAGCACTCTAGATTGTGGTGTGACTGATCTTTGGAAAATATTATTATCAACATCAAAGGGCTTATGGATAAACAAAAGGAAAGTTTGAGAGGATGTCCTTCTTGGTACTATGATGTAGATGAAAAAATGCACGATAAATCCCATGTATATACTATCAAGGAAATTTATGAAGATCTTCTTCTCCATGCAAATCTGTCGTAATTTCTAACTATGGAGATTTAGTTCTATATTAACAATGTCATCCCTAAAGTCAACACCTTCTTTTGGCTTCTCAATCACAAGACAATTTTGATTTCCTAAAACCTCATAAAAAGAGGAAACCAAGGTCCCTTACAGTGCCCCCTCTTCAATCCTAGTGAGGAATAAACCTCCCATACTTTCCTATCTTCCTCTTATGCCACTCAACTAATACCAAAAACTTTGTCTTCATTGCCAAGGGAGTTATCTATGGGTGATAAAATGATCCTTTCTCATTCATTACTATCTTTAATACGTTACATGTTTGGGACAGTGAATAAGGAACACCAAAAAGAATTCAAACAAAATATTTGATAGAAAATCCATTTGAATCCCGTTCTTGATAGGGTTCCCATCCCACATCATCCGAGATTTCCATTGTTTGATAAGGTGCATAAATATGGATATTTCTCTGATTTTTCTAAGGAATACAAAAAATAACTATAGAGTCAGTTCCTTTCTCATAAACTAATAAACAAGAAAGAAAGTGAATTTAGTGTGTTAACAACAGAATTATAGCACCTTGACGAAATTAATTTGAGGTGGCCTTTATGGTATTGCCCTTATTGCACTAAATCTACCAACTAATAACATCTATGGGTTGATCAAAACATGCTGAAGGTATTGAAGAAGGTTGGTGAAAGTGTTTCAGATTTGCAGATAGATCTTGGCAGACTTTGGTTATAGGCTTTTCCGCATATTTAGTATGTTGGAGATCACATGCATATTAGGAAGAATCAGATGAAGAGTTATTGGAAATTACATGATGGATTTATTTTGGATATCACATGGATTCAGAAGTCAAATAAAACGTTATCTGAATTTGGGCTAGAGATGTTGACAAATTTTCCTATTATGCATGGCCAGAAGCATTTGGTCTCATCCTACAAACTACTCATAGAAATATTTTGGAATGTGAGTTTGTAAAAAGGTTGAAGTCATAGGTATATAGTATGGTGAATTAGGTATGAAATCAATTGTTCCAATAGCAACATTAGATGTATATCAACACATACAGGCTTTAAAGATTCATTTTTTTAAATCATTTTGTCCCCAGCAATTAAAGCACTACCATCTATGACAATACAACACCATTTTGCAAGAAGGAGGAGAATAGTCTTTGCAGGATTTGACGATGAATATATGAAATTTATTATATATGGATTAAGCATATAAAATTTGATATTCCTTCGAGTCCCTCAATTTATATCCACCACTAATATTTAAATGGAATGTCACCTATCTCATGTACAGTTACAACCAATGCAGTTATTGCAACGATGTTTTATCCCTAGACATGGTGTTTACTTATATATCACGGGATGGATGAAATGTGCTCTATGAAATAGATGACACTTTTTCAAAATATTTGTTTATTAATAATCAGATACGGGGTAATTTGGGGAAAGATCTTGAGGGTTTGATTCTTTTTAGAGAGACACATAAAATGAAGAGAGCACTAAGGAATAATTTGAAGGTTTGAAAATTTGGTGGTCTACTAAAACATGAAGAAGGGCATCATGTGGAAGGAAACTGTTGGAAAGGAAATCATGCCAGATGTTGTGTATATGTATCAATTGTGGAGCAGAATAACAAAGGGAACAATAATTCAAATGCTCAAGTTCATGATGATGAGAAGATTTAAAGTAATTTGTTAGAGGAAAATGGTAGGAAGAATTGTCAATCTGTTTCAAAGCATGCATCATGTCTTGACGAGGTGACAAAAGTCTTATAAAATTCATGATAGAGGTAAGAGAACTGAAGGAGAACAATGGAGGTTAGGTTGATGAGTTTTGAAAATTTTTACTATATTGGTCATTCTCTAGAGAGGGAATTAAGGCATTCCAAAAAAAAATATCCCTCACTCTCTTGTTGTACTTATGGGTAATGAGAAGCACCATTATTGCTAGGAAGGAGGGAACTTGTTTGATTTTATACCAAATGGTATCACAAATAAAAGTGCTTTTGGTGCTTGTTGGAAGAGAAATATATTCACTATGTTGTTGAAAAATACATGTGTGTTATTAGTGTATGTGATTAATCTCTCTCATATGAAAAAAACTCAGAAGGAAACAAATATTTATGTGCAGTGAGTCTGATAACCATGCCAACGCTCATTTAGCACCTAAAAAAATCCCCGAACCTAAGTTGGAATCGCAGAATCTTTAAATATTTTTGGATAACATGAAGGTGTATGTTATAGGAATAAGCATTGTAAAGAGCACTAATACAATTAAAGATCCATTGACTTCTTTTTTTGACAATGAGTAGGGAAAATAAAAAGGGCTTGAAAGAGAAGTTTCTACTGGCATTGAATCTCCTTAGAGGGAAGGAAATTTTTAATGTCATTTAAGTATAATGGTGGCATAAAAAAAAAATTTGAGAAGTAAATAAGTTAAGGGTAGGTTGACATGCGTATGATCATAAGACAATTTGTTTGATGTGAACTAGAAGATGGAAACCTTGAAGAGAATATCCAATCAAATGTTACCCCTTGATATTCATGGGTAATCTATCAATTCATCTGAACCGGTCCTACTCTATACTTTATAATTCTTTCTTATGCATGTACAAACGAGAGTTTCCTCACAATTACTGCATGCTATTCAATGATGTGCATCCTTTAGAATAATTGAAAAATAAAAATGTTTTCCGAGTGTTAAGAAATGATGGACAAGTTTCCCATCACACATCATTCCGGAATTCCATTGTTTGATAAGGTGCATAAATATGGATATTGATATGAGTATGCTAAGGAAGAAAGGAAAGAAATAAAGAGGCAGTTCCATTCTCAATAACAAACAAACAAGAATGGCAATGAATTTAATGTGTCAAAATAATAATTATAGCACATGGAAGAAATTAATTTGAGGTGGCCTTTATGGCGTTCCCCTTGTTGCAATAAATGTAGCAACTAATCACATCTATGGGCTGATAAAAACATGATAAACGTATTGAAGGATGTTTTTGAATGTGTTTTATATTTTCAAATAGATATTGGTAGGCTTTAGTTATAAGTGTTTCCCCATATTTAGTATGTTGGAGATCACTTGCATATTAGCGAGAATGGAATGAAGAGTTATTGGAAATAACATGATGGATTTATTTTGGATATCACATGGATTCAAAAGTGAAAGAAAAATTTATCTAAATCTGGGTTATAGATGTTGACCAATGTGACTATTATACATGGCCACAATTATTTGGTCTCGTCCTGCAAACTGCTAGTAGAAAGAGTTAGGAATGTGAGCTTGTAAAAAGGCTGAAGTTGTATGTATAGAGTGTGGTGAATAAGATATGAAATCAATTCTTCCAACAACAACATTGGATGTATATCAGTGCATACATTGGTAGGCTTTAGTTATAGGTGTTTCCCCATATTTAGTATGTTGGAGATCACTTGCATATTAGGAAGAATGGAATGAAGAGTTATTGGAAATAACATGATGGATTTATTTTGGATATCACATGGATTGAAAAGTCAAAGAAAAATCTATTTGAAGCTGGGCTAGAGATGTTGACCACTGTGACTATTATACATGGCCACAAGTATTTGGTCTCATCCTGCAAACTACTAGTACAAATAATTTGGAATATGAGCTTGTAAAAAGGGTGAAGTCGTATGTATAGAGTGTGTTGATTAAGGTATGAAATCAATTCTTCCAACAACAAAGTTGGATGTATATCAACACATACAAGCTTTAAATATTTATTTTTATAAATCATTTTATCCCCAACAATTAAAGAACAACCATCTAAGGCAATACAACACCATTTTTCAAGAAGTATGAAAATAGTCCTTGCTGGATTTGAAGAAGAATACATGTAATTTATGGAACCTATGGATTAAGCTTCACTTGCCTCCCATACCACAAAAAAACCCAGATAGTTTTCAAAAATATAATTACAATATCATTTGAAACAATATTGTGTCCTCTCAGTAAGCTGCAAAGGAGAATTTCTAGAGATGGTTCGAGAAGACATTTATTGTGTCACAGAGTTTACACAGGTTCTTCTGGGGATGGATAAACATATACTACTGTAAAGAAAGTCCCAGGTTGTAACCTCTTGATGAGATATTTCAATTTCAATGGATTAAAACCTATTTTTATAGATGGATGGATAGCATAGTTACTTTTTGGAAGATGGGGTGCTTCTAATGTATTTATGTAAGAGTGGATTAAATTTTTCATGGTTATTTATGTGTTAAAATGATGAAAGGTTTTGGAAAGTCTTATTGGATGAATTGGTGATTTGAAGCATGTAAATTAATATTATTATTATCCAATTTTAACGTCAAAACTAATCTAGATACCAAATTGGTGTATGAGACTTCCTTGTTCGTGTGACAAGGGACCCACCTTCGACATAATAAACAAAACTGACAAGCTTACATTGACCCACACTCTAGTTTCCTCCATTCTCAAGCACATATGAATCAAATTCATTATATTTTTCCTATATAATTTCACCAAATTGTCACTTTTCCAAAGCCTCCCAAATCTCATAATCTGAGTGGTCTTCCTTAGGATCCAAATTATTTCTTATATTGCCCCAAATATTGTTGTTTCTTGGGGAATAATTCTTAATTTCGATCTTAGCTCATCCAGGCCTATTGTTGCGATGTTGACTCCATCAATCCCTTTTTTGGTTCCAAAATTCCAAAAATTGATTGAATAAGAGTACATTTTCCACTATTTGTCTGCCCCGCAACTACCACCTTTATACCTCCAGGGAAATTGCATGTATGGGCTTTCAAGAGAAATGAAAGATGTGGCCCATAATTCACATGCAAATCAGATAGATCTATTATTCCTCTAGATGGTTAGTTGGAGTTTTTTCTGCAATTCTCCATGATCACTGGTGGCTCAGTGGGAATACATGAATAGTACATTATTCTCTCCATGGAGATAACCTTGGTCTCCAAAACAAAAATACATCATGTTACCCAAGTTTGTATCATGTTCAGATTTGGACCATATGTCATTGTAAACCATATAATGGTTGGCCTAATTACATCTCTATGCAAGCGAATGAGGAACACCAAAGAGAATTTAATATCCATAATTTTGATTTTTCATTTAGCAGGATTAATGACCTTTATTAAGGGAGTACCAAGCATAGTACAATTTTGTAATCTCGGCATTTGAAATATTTTTAGTACATGGGACTTAGTAGAAATCGAAAATCTCAACCTTAGTGGAATGTGGGGGGCGCCCATCAAGGAAAAATAAATTTTCTGGAAAAGAGATCAAAATATTTGGATGAGGGACCCACAAGTAAAGGCAATGAAAAAGTTATGAATAGAGGGTTGAAGGAAACATTGAGTACCTTCTGATAATTTGTCATTTTACACATTGTTGCTTAATCTATTCAGATGATTCACTGGTCTTGTTTAGTAGCAGAGGTCTCCAAAGGGAAATATCACCATATTTTTTGGTGGACGACAAGTGCCATCCTAAGAAGGCAAATTCTATTAATATTTGGTAGCTGGGAGGATACCATGCATTTCAGGTTCAACTGGGACATAGGAAAGGAGCCACACAGTTCTTCTTGGAGAGTGGTGTCAAATATAGGGGCTACACTATCTCCAAAGAATTCCTTGACCAAATTCCAAGAAAATAGGAAGTATTTACAAAATAACAAGGTATTTCCACAAAATTACAAATTTTTGGAGAAGGGGCCGACATCGTCTTTCCCGGGAAATACACAGTTTTTCATGGGGGCCAAGTCACCATTTTCTTTGGTGGGCCATGAGTGCCACCCTAGGGAGAAAAATTATACTCATATTTGGTAGCTCGGAGGATACCATGCATTTATGGTTCATCCGGGATGCAGGAAATGAGAAGGAAAGGAAATTGTGGGGTATTTTCTACAATTTTGGTGACAACTCAGCCAGTAGCTGGAGGAGCTAAGGGGAAATTGGGCCAAATTTTCTAAGGTCAACATTTGGCCAATTCGCGAGTGTGATTTTGTGGGTTATTGGAACATAAACCAAGGTTAATTTTCTGAAATTTCCTAGGCACCAGATGAATCCTGAACAACCATTTTTCACAGTCAACAGTGCATTTTTTCACTGGGTGAACATATAGATTGTTAGGGACAACCACATTGCATGTTAAAGTAGACAATTTCATCACATGTCCATTGTTAGGTTTCCTTTGGAAATCCAAAGCACATTCTTTCTGATATTACCTTTGTACACAACATTTATATTAATAAAATGGATGAAATCAACGCAGTTAAGGAAGATTTCTTGGTGTTCAATGTGTTATAAATTATGTGTGTTTGTTTCTTTTACTATGACTGCTTTAATTATCATTGTAAATATCCATTAGGAATATTACAATGCTATCAAAGCATGATCCTGGCCAAATGTGGGGAATATATTAAGATCATGATGGTGTTAGACTCACATGCACAGTGATTGGTGAGCTTATGGGCACTCCAATGATGCAAAAAGGGAAATTACACAAGGGCTCTAGAAGGAGTTGATGAGGAAAAGCCAATAATTGGTTGCTGAAATGGATCGAGGAGCTAGGGTTATTTGGTATTAGATTGGGGGAAATGATGGGTGATTTTATAGAATTTTGGTGGAGGCGAAAGAAGGATCTCTACTATAGGCTACAGGTTCTGCTTGTGGAAGAGGGCCAAGAATTTTGTGGTACATTTTGGAGCATAAAAAAAAGAGTAAGCCCTTTCTATTTTTTTGTAGGTTTTTGACAAGGACCTCAGAAATAATTTGGCAGAATTTTCTGAGAAGAATTGCGGGGTCAAACATGTGTCCCAAATAAACCAACAACTGGAGGAGCTAGGGGTAAATTGGGCCAAAATTCCGAGCTCAACATTTGGCCGATTCCTTTAGAGGTTTTTGCAGGTTATTGGAGTAGAGCCCGAGGTTAATTTCCTAGAGTTTTATGAGTAATAGAGGAGACCCTAATAACCATTGTTTGCAGCCAAAAATGTATTTTTTCACTGGGTTAGCAGAGATATTGTGGGGGAAAACCACATCGCATGTTAGAGTAGTCAATTTCATCACTCGACCATTGTTAGTTTGCCTTCGGAAAGCCCACATGCATGTTTTTTTATCTTGCCTTCATACCCAACATTTATAATAATAGAATGGCTCAGCTCAGCGTAGTTTACGGAGATTTCTAGGTGTTTAGTGTGTTATAAATTTGGTGTATTTATTTTTTTTACTATTCTTTCTTGCTTATCATTGTAAATTTCCATTAGGAATATTATAGAGAATGCAAACACAATATTCTATACAAAATCCATCAGAATACAAAGTCATGCATTGGTCCCAACATTGTTGAGACTATGTCTAGTATACATATCAATAAAATAAATATTTACCCCCATAAACAAAGACTCCTGGTCAAAACCTCTAATGGTGGCTGCTCCAGAGATTGATTCTCCAAAATTTTGTACAATTGGAGCTCTAGAAACTAATGGAAACTGACTCACTTCCCTAGTTGATGGTATATAATATTGATGGTACAAAAAACAAGTTGAACCCACTAGAATAAACACAATGAATACTTGCCAATAAATATGAGACATGACTGCAATGATCCCCAAAAGTTGTATAAATACAAAAACCAAAGCTCCTAGTTGTGTAGGAATAAATGTTTCCGCTACACTTTTATCACTTGATGCCTGATTCATTATTCACCCAAGTGGAGTTGCATCAAAGGACATTGGTGCACAAAATATACACCTGTGGAGATTGCTAAAAAGCTGATTTCCAGTTTTAAGTCCAACCAGTGAAAGAAGCATAGAGCTCACAAGAGCGCACAAAGATCTGCTTAATTTCAAAGAAACTTAAACGATAATGAGAAGGGAGTTTATAACAGGGGAACTCTCATTTTATTTTGTAGGGGTTTCCCATCCCACCCAGTAGTTACTAATTATTTGAAGTAGCTGAAATATTCTTCGGGCCATTAGTATTATAGATATAAAATTACCATTGTATACAACAATAATGTAAGACTAGTATATTGAAATGTTTACCCATATTCCTCTACATCAACACCTTCCCATAGCTAAAACATATTCACCTCTCTGAATTTGAGATGTGCAGAGCCAAAATGGAGAAGCAATAGCTCTGCATACTCAAACAAGCCATATTAACAATGGCTTATCTGCACTACACTGCTACCCAACAAAACCAATGTTAAATATACAAGCGCCTTCTACAACTTTATATTATATTGGTCTAAAATATTTACTAAATGCAGAATATTTACATTGTCCTCTAAGGATCAGATTTACAGATCCATAAAAGAGGTCCAACATTTTCCCCCCAGACCCCTGTTTTAAACAAGTTAGTACTCTACCAAGCCACTAGAAGCTATCCCCCAGTTACATACGAGAAAATTCGCATGGTTGGTTGCTTTTTCACAAAAAATTCTACTGCATTTTCTATGCAACTTCATGGGGAAAACCCACAAAGCCTGGATATTTTTCTAATTTCGAATTATTGTTGACGATATGATTGTATATGCTAAAATTAACTGTAGTACATGTTAGATTTCATTCCCTTTGTAATTTTATTATTTCCATTGTGTTTTTGTTTGTCCTAGAAGAAAATTTAACATGTCCTAGTTTTCTTTTGGCATGCACCTTTGTTGTTGGCAATATGCTTGTCTTTCTACTAAAAGTAAATCTAGCGCATGTTATATTTCTTTCACCTTTCAATGTTGCTATTTATAATTACTTGTATCTATGATACAAGAAAATCTAACACAAAATAGATTTAATTTTTCCCTGCAATATTTCTTTCAGAAATATACTTGTGTTTGTGCTAAAAGTAAATCTAGCACTACCTATATTTGTTTAACTGGGCCATGTTTTTATGAGCTTATGTTTTCTATATAGGAAAATTTAGCATGGGTTATATATCCTTCACCTTGAAATGGTGTTATGGAAAATGTGTGCTTATTTATGCTAGAAGGAAGTATATTATTCATTATATTTTTTTCATCTTACAATGTTGTTATTAGCAATGCTCTTTCAATTATGATAGAATGAAATCTATCACGTGTTAGATTTATTTTCCTTGATAATGTTGTTGTTGGAAAAATGCTTGAGTTTTTGCTAAAAGTAAATATAGCACATGCTAGATTTTTTTTGACTTACAATGTTTGTTACGTGCTTGTGCTTGTGCTAGAAGGAAATTTAGAACGTGTCAGAATTAAACATGCAATTTTTTTATTTACAATGTTTTTGGGTTTGAGCTAGAAGGAAATTTAGCATGCACTAGATTTCCTTCAGAATGCAATGTTGTGGTTGGCAACCTGGTTAATTGTGCTAGAAGGAAATATGCTAGATTATTTGACCTTCAGATGTTGTTATTTGAAATATGCATGTAACTATGTTAGAAGAAAATTTAGCACATGTTAAATTTCTTTTCTTGCAATTTTTTTATTTGCAATATTCTTTAGCATGTGCTAGAAGTAAATTTTGCGTGTGTTAAATTTATTTAACCCTACGATGCTATTATGTTCTTCTATGTGTGCTATAGGTAAATCTAGCACATGCTAGATTTTTTTCATCTTATAATGTGCTTGTGTTGTGCTATATGGAAATCTAGCACATGTTAGATTTCCTTTTCCCTATAATGTTGTTGTTGTCAACATGCTTGTTTTTGTTCTAGAGGTAAATCTAGCATGCACTAGAATTATTTTGCCTTATAATGGGTTTGTCTATTTGTCTTCATGCTAGAAGGAAATATTAGACACATTATATTTCTTTCACCTTATAATTTTGTTATTTGAAGCGCGCTTATGGTTGGGGTAGAAGGAAATATAGAACACATTGTGTTTACCTCACCTTTCAATGTCATTTTGTTTGTGATAGAAATAAATCAATAGCATGAAATAGATTTTTTTTGTCCTTCAATGTTGTTATGTGCTAGAAAGAAATATAGAACGTGTTATATTTATTTCAATTTGAAACATGTTTTTGTTTGTGTTGGAAGAAAATTGATCACACGCTATATTTCTTATACTCCACAATGTTGTTGTTGGAAACGTGCTTGTATTTGTGGTAGACATAAATCTAACACTTGCTATATTTCATTCACTCTACAATGTTTCTATGTGCTTTTGTTTGCGCTAAAATAAAATCTAGCACATGTCATATTTCTTTTACCTTGCAATGTTGTTATTAGTAACACATTTGTGTTTAGGCTAAAAGGAAATGGGACATGTGCTACAACTTTTTAGTCCTGCATTGTTGTTGTTAGAAATATTTATATGTTTTTGTTAGAAGTAAATAGAACACAAGCTAATTTTTTCTCAACGTTCAATGTTGTTATGTGATAATGTTTCCATTAGAATGAAATATAGTATTCATTAGATTTATTTCACCTTGCAATGTTATTATTTTCAATGTGCTTCTATATCTTATACGGAGAAATCTAACCTGAATATGTTTGTGAATTTGTAATAGAGGGAAATATAGTATGTGTTATATTTTATTCTCAATTCCATCTTATTTTTGACAATATAGTTATTTATCCTAGAATGAAATCTAATGCTATACATTGCTTTTATTTGGAAATGTGTTTATGTCTATGCTAGAAGGAAATTTAGCAGAGACTAGATTTATTTTTTCTTGCATTGTTGAAAATATACTTGTGTTTTTTATGGATGTAAATATAACATATGCTACCTTTCTTTCAGCTTGCAATGTTTTTATGCTCTCTCTTTTTTCGAAAGAATGTAATATAGCATGCATTAGATTTCTTTCACCTTACATTGTTATTATTGGCAATTTGTTTTTGTTTGTTCTAGAAGAAAATCTTGTGGGCGATATATTTTGTTTTTCCTTACAATGAAGTAATTGGTAATATCCCTGTGTTTATGCAAGAATTAAATCCAACATGCATTAGGTTTCTTTAATTGTAAAATGCTATTATTTTCTTATGTTTGTGCTGAAAGGATATGTTGCATGTGCTAGATATCCTTTTACCCTGTTGCAATGGTGTTCATGGAAATATGCTTACGTTTGGGCTAGAAGTAAATCTATCACAAGATAAAATTATTTCACCTTGCAATGGTGACATGAGCTTTTATTTCTTCTAGAAGCACATGTGGCATGCTTAAATTTCTTTCACCTACCAATGTTGTTATTGGAAATTTTCTCATGTATTTATTAGAAACAAATATACCATGTACTTCATTTAATTTTGTTAGCAATATTGTTATTGGCAATGTGCTTTTGTTTTTTATAGAAGTAATTCTACCAAATGCTAGATTTATTTTACTGTACAATATTCTTAAGTGTTTGTTTTTATGCTAAAATGAAATGTAACATGCATAAGATTTATTTCACCTTGCAGCATTTTTATTGATACTGTGCTTGTGTTTGTGATAGAGGGTAATATAGAATCATTTTTTTCACAATGCAATATTGTTGGAAACATTCTTCTATTTGTCCCATATTTCATTCTTACACAACATATTCCATACAAAGGGCCTTCTAACCATATTATGGTTTAACATTGCTTATATTGTAACAACTATCCACATATGCATGGACTAAAACCTCATTGTCTTCAAAAATTAGGACAATTTTCGCAACCATGGAGATGTCCCAGGAAATATTATTGTTGCAATGTCTTTTTTCACAATGTGTTTGCATTTGTGATAGAAGGAATTTCATCATGCATTAGATTTACTTTACAATGGAATGTTGTTGGAAAACTCTTGTATCTGATAGAGAAAATTCTTCAATGTGTTTTCCTTTTTACAGTCTCTATAGCAAACTAAGAATATACATGAGTATAAAAGATAAATTTTGTGTAAACATGATGTTGTTGTAGTATCTACTATTGCGGTTATTTATTCACATTGTATTGTTGTCTTTTTGTAATGTGCTTATGCTTGTCTTAGAAGGAAAGCTAGCAGGTGCTAGCTCTCTTATAGAAACAATTAAAATAACATAATAAATTATTTAGCGGTGGCACCATTTTTCTAATCAACACCATGATTAGGTATTAATGTGAGTTCTACACTTGTTATTATTCTTGTTCATTTTGTTACAAATACAATTATGAAAGTAGTGGTAGTATTTATAAACCCATATTTTCGTCGATAATTTAAGACTATGATGATAGTTTCTTACTTTATTTTCAGAAACCATGGACCTTGAAGCTAGTGGTATTCAAAGGAACCATCCACGAAAAAAAGAAGTTCGCCAAATACAACACCAAAGTCTTTAAATGGTATGAAAATTTTAAATTATTTTGTACTTTGTTGCAATGGTTGCCAATAAATTATTGTTGATTAATGAAGTTCATCTTGTCCTTATTTTTTAATAAAACTTGCATATTCTTTTATTTTGTGCATATGTATGAAATGAGATGTTATAGAAGATGAATTCACATTGTTTTTTAAATTATTTAAAACAATTTCACAATGCAATGTTGTTGTTGCAAACATGCTTCTATTTGTCTCATATTTCATTCTTAAACCACATATTCCATAAAAAGGGCCTTCTAATAATTTTAGGGTTTAACATTTCTTATATTGTAACAACTCTACCTAGGCATGGACTAAAAACTCATTGTATTTAAAAAGTAAAGACATATTTCGCAAGCATGGAGATGTCCTAGGAAATATTGTTGTTGCAATATTTTTTTTGACAATGTGTTTTTGTTTCTGATAGAAGGAATTTCATCATGCACTAGATTTACTTTACAATGCAATGTTGTTGGCAATCTCTTATATGTGATAGAAAATATTGTTCAATGTGTTTTCCCTTTTATCGTCTCTATAACAAACTAATAATATACATGAATATAAAATATAAATTTTGTGTAAGCATGATGTTGTTGTAGTCTGTACTATTATTTTTATTTATTCATAGTGTATTGTTGTCTCTTGGTAACGTGCTTATGCGTGTGCTAGAAGGAAAGCTAGCAGGTGCTAGATTTCTTATAGAAACAATTAAAAGAACATAATACATGTTTAGGGATGGTGCCCTTTCTCTAATGAACACTACGATTATCTATTATTGTGAGTTGTACAATTGTTACTGTTCTTGTTCATTTTTTTACACATGCAATGATGTAAGTAGCGATAGTATTTCCAAATTCATACTTTCTACGATACTTTGAAACTATGATAATAGTTTATTACTTTATTTTTAGAAACAATGGACCATGAAGCTAGTTGGAATTCAAAGCAATCAGCAAAGGAAAAAATAATTTCACCAATTACAACACCAAAATCGTTAAATAGTATGAAAATTTTAAAATTAGTTTTTACTTTATTACAATGGTTGCTAATAAATGATTGTTGATTATTGAAGTTCATGTTATCCTTATTTTTTAGGAAAACTTGCATATGCATTGAGCTTCTTTGATTTTGTCCATATGTATGAATGAGATGTTATATAATATTAATTGATATTTTTTTAATTCATTTAAAATTTTACCATTATAAATTCTTACAAATGTTTGTAGATGCTAGGAACTATGGTACAAGCTGTGAGATTCTAAAAGTCTATTTTATATTCATTTTCAAATAATTTGACAAAATTCTAGTACGCAATTTACGACTTAATGAATATTGACTAATTATTGAATAATCTCCAACCAAATGTTTCTATGAAAATTGAAATACACCATGTTAATTGGATTTCCCACATTAAATATCCACTTTTACATAAAAACACATCGAAATAGCACTAGGAGTGGGTTTTTAGTGTGGAAACCCCATACTAACATGGATATTTTTCTTTTCCTAACAATTTTAGCTAGGTGATTAAGGTTGTTTAATAATATTTTGTATTTCATGGCTTCCATAATTTATTTATTTCTTTATTTTTTTTTATAAGTTGTGGAATCTGGTGTTCCTAAAATTCCAAGTAAAGTGGTGAAGAAAAAGTGAATAACAAGTGATATACAAAAAATGTATCCTTCAATTGGTATGGTTGTTTTATATTTTATTTATACTCACTTAAACTTTTGATTTTCCTAACAATTTTAGCTACGTGATTAATTTTGGTGTCATACAGTAGACTTGAATAACACACGTAATCCTTTATTATTGTGTATGTAAATGAAAATAGTGTATTATAAGGTTGTTTAATAATATTCGGTGTTTCATGCCTTGCAAAATTTATTTATTTATTTTCGTAAGCCGTGGAATCTGGTGTCCCTGAGAATCCAAGTAAAGGAGTGAAGAGAAAATGAAAAACAAGTGATACAAAAATAATGTCTACTTCAATTAGTATGGTTGTTTTATATTTTATGTATACTCTCTTATAAATGGTTAGATTAGGTGGTCTTGTAAATTTTAAAATAACATTACATGGGAATATTTGAAATTTTAATTTCATTTAGATTTATGCAAATAATTTTTTGTTTTTGTATGCATAATTGGTTGGCACCAAAGCAAGTGAAATGTTACATTCATCATGTAATAAAAAGAAAAAATCAACTCAAATGGCAGTATCAATAAGACCTTCAACTTATACCTTTGAAATAATTAAAAAATACAACACGTCTAATAAATATGAGTTTTTGCAAGATTGGAGTATCCACATAGACACATCCATGAATAAGTATCCTGATATGTACATATTTGGATCCATCGATGGAAAATAACCTGACATATTAGGAATAATTATTAATTGCTATGCTTACAATGAAAATGACATTGAATTTCAAGTGAAGGTGATTAAGGAAAATGAAGTAAAATTAATTTCTTGTCGAGTGGAGTATACAAAATTTGGACTACATTTGATTGAAGCTTCATGTAACGATTCACCAAATACGATAAAGAATTCAATGTTTAAGTTGGATAAATATGAGAGTTTTGGTACATATGGATTGAATAGTTGCATAGGTATTTTCTAACACATCACTACAGTTCTAAGATACCACTATGTAAGATGTAAAAAAACCATCATCTGTACTTCTTTACTTAGAACAAAAAGGAAAACTTCTTGACAAAATATGAGATGATAAAATCGATTGTGATTTAATTTCTTTGAGAAGAGTATATTTATATAAATTAGGAGAGAACATTATTGAAAGTGATTTAAAACCTACTACATAATTTCAGAAAGGTAGGAAAGTTGAATTTGAGACAACAAAACTTGAAAATCAATGTCATGAAATTCATGAAGCTTTGAAGCATTTCTATCTATTTTCAAACACCTTTAGTAGAAAGGTGGATGTTGTAAGATGTACAGAAGCCCCCAAAGTGTTTAAATTAAGATCATGATATTATTTAAATGTTAAATTATTAGTGAAATCATTCCTAGAGAAATTTCAAACCCTGTTGTGTGATGCTCTTCTGATTCTATTTGACATCAATGAGTCTAATTCATTTGTGAACTCTCTCAAAATTATAAATGAGACAGATCTGTATGCTAAGAATATCATTTTTTGGATACTTAATGGCCAAAAAACCATTCAAGCAGCAAAATAATTTTTAACAAATTGTAATTATAATTTGTCTATGGAGGCGAAACAAAAATATAAAAATGTAATGCTCAATTCTTGTGTTCATCAGTTTAACCCATTGAGGTGACTCACATTTGTTGTGAACTAAATTATTCCGATAAGGTATTCTACAAAACTCCATTTATTAATTGCATCCGATGAGCAAGAAATTTATTAATTGCCAATGAAAAATGAAAGAAAAGGAGGATGGGATGTTCTAAGACAACTGAAGACAAGGTACATTTTTTTTTTGCATCTAACATTTAAATTCGATAATATGTGTCATAGTTTCTCATATTTGTAATGATTTCTCATTAGTTTAATCCTTTTTTAATTTCATCTATGTATTGAACTTTTATTATTTTACATGTACGATTTTACTAGGTCGATGATGAAATGTTGTGCTCCTACTTGAACTGTCCAATTAAAAAAATTTCCAATAAAAAAAATTCTCTTATATCTTAATCAAGATATTTGGGATAGGTAGGACACCGTCTTTAACTGCTACTAACTATGCACATTAAAGTGTTCTCCAAGCCACCTGATTTTTAGAAATAGAAGAAGAATGGTTTACACTGTTTGATAACAGCTTCTTTTTGTACCCTTCATGGATTAACCATAGAAAAATTTCTTAAGTAGTAGATAAGTTATTGAATAGAACCATTTGGTTTTCTATTCTACCTAATTTTCGAACAAATGCAGTAAAATTAAAATATTATTGTTCTGAATTTAAAACCAACAAAACAATATTGGATGCAATGGTTACATATTTTCAAAGTCATGATGAGAAATTGACTGAGAAGACTCTGACCACATTGAATGTTCTTAAGAATCACGAAATTAACTAGATCATATTTTCCAATTTTGGACACACTTTGGAGGGGTCTATTTATGTAAAAGGAACATGGAATACAAAGGTAGATTCCCTTTCTAAACAAGCATGTTGATGCAGGAGCATCCAAGCTAAATTTTTATTATTCCTTTATGTAATTTAGGGGGTGAGATATTTTAATTATTTATTTAATTATTTTTCTCATTTTTAATAAATTAGGAGAGAAAATATAAGTGTGAGAATTATTGTAAATATTCCTTAAAAAAATGAGGATATGAGTGAATTTCAATTAGGTATATAATCTAGGGATTAGGAATTCCATAAACGAGACTTAGTTGAGTCCAAAAAAGAGAAATCTAATTTAGATTTTAAGTTGAGATTTGTGTGGAGGAAATTATGGAATCGAATGAATTATATTTATGTATAAATATGTAGCTTCTGAGGATGAGAAAGGACAAGCGAGGAAGTGATGAAGTGAGGAATACAGAGAGAGTGAGAAATGCATTGAGAGCTATTTGTAAAGGGCCGAGAGCCGAAAGGCCATTCCTTGTAATATTTGGCCACATGTTTTGAGCTTGGAATTTATTATGTGATTATATATCAATTTTTTTTTGTTTGTATAGATATTTTTCCGTTATGTATATTTTAAGTTGCTGCAAATTTTTTCTTATTGAAAAATTTTATGAGAATTTTCATGCTTGAAGGAAGCACACACTTTTTTATCTTCTAGGATCTGTTTAACCTAGTATCATAGCATCATTTGGTATCAGAGCGAAGGAGACGAGTTGGAAGATGAGTCTCTCCTATGTTTGATTAAAATATATTGTGGCACGTTGAGTATGCAATTTATATATTTTTGTTGTATATGAGTGTATGATTGCAGGGACATGATTTTCATTTTGGAGAGGTGATACACAGTTTAAAGCATTGTAGTGGAGTGTGCCCTTGGTGTGGACATAGGAAAAGACACACAGGAAATATGTTAAAATGTTGGAAGCATTGGATTTTTCAGGATTTATTAACATAACTATATAGCTATGCAACACTATTTAGATGGGTATGCAGTCACTGTGTTCATGGTTTATTTTTTTAGCGTATGTAGCTCGACTTTCTAATATCGCAGGGTGGTATGTCATTAGCGTTGAGGTGTAGAAAGTGCAGGCATATGCACCACGAGCGAAGTGGTAAATAAGTACGGGATATTCATTCCAAGAGATATCGCAGGTAATCACAATAGGTGAGCACTATGCATGCAGCAATGGGTGAAGCAAGAGCGCAGGTTTGTGGATTTCGAATGTGCTATGGAGGCAACATCCCATGCCCATACACATTGTGGAGGTTCTGTTAGGCCTTAATGCATTTGGTGTAGGCAACACCACAATCACGTATGCGTTGTGGAGACTACAACAATGTTGGCTGAGGCAACAATCCAGACGACGGGTTGTGAATTGGAAGCTCGAGCTGCAGAGATTGTTAACTGATGGTGAGAATTGACACCACGGATTAATGTAGATAATAATTTTAGTTGAAAATTGTGAACGCAATGCCATGATGTGGAATCACAGCGACAACATCACCGCATGGGTTAATTCATATAACATATGACTGTGTACAACAAACAACCTCACCACCTAGTCGTAGATTCTTGGAAGGCAGAACCAATTGTTATGAGTGGCTTGTGGACTCCATTATGTTGTTTGGGTTGTTAAAAATGGGATTCATATGAACCATGGGATCAAATCTTAAATATTGCATTGATTGGTGTTTTCTTTTTATTTGGATTACATGCTTAAAAATGCAACTTCAGTTTGTCATTAATATAGATATAACAATGGTCCTTTAAGGACCAATTTATTATTGGGGGAGTGAAATTTACATAAAGCTAAAATATCATTGTATTAAGTAAACCAGAAGTTGGAATTGTATACTAAGTGATATGTATACATCAAATCCATCATGTTGAAGAGTAAATCCAGGTTTTAGTAAAATTGAACATTTTACTATACTAAATTCTGAAGTGGAAATTGTGTTTTCTACATCAATTTTTGGAAGCCAATAATATCAATACACTTAAAAAATACATGTGTGGGGCTTGTGAAAGAGGTGCGGCTCCAGCAGAATATTAAAGGTATGGATCCAATATTTCCATGGTACCATCTTCCAGCATAAGAAAAGGTCACTGGGATTGATCAAGGTAAATTTTTTGCAAATAGTTCATGTACATTTTTTTTTGGAGAATGTAATGTTGAAAGGATATTTGGTTACATTAAGGTTTCATGTTTTCAAAGAAATAAATTGAAATTGAAGAGATTGAGATAAGCGAACTTGGTTTAAGCCAAGAGGGGAGATTGTGCATACTTTGAAGGTTTATAACATTATTTTCCGGGAAAAGATTTATGTTAGAAAAATGTTGGGAAGAGATTTATTATTTGGGGAGAAAATGGACCTTGCGCTTTCAAAGTAAGTTTATAGAGGCTTGAATGTATTCCTAAAATAATACGCAAGAGAAGGGTTGGATCATTTCAACCACGAGAAGATTGAAGGTAAGTGCTCATTGAATGAATCAATATTCGTTGAGTAGAGGTATTTTAAAATCTAGATGATTAAATTTCCTTGCCATACTTGAGAAGATGATATTTTGTAAATATTATGAAAAAGTGAAAACATTGAAAATGCAGAGGTATAAATGAATGGAAAATGAATGAAAAAATGTGTTAATCCTAGGTGATGTAAAGAGAAACATGCATTTTTATGGGAGAGGGTTTATTATGCATAGTGCGGACTCTTCACAGTTTGGTTAAGGCATTTTGGACCAAATATTGTATTTGGAATGGAAGAATTCTTTTGATTTGTGTTTAAGGTTGGAAACATAAATGAATGAATTGCTCGATGTTGTAGAATATTTATTTTACCATCATGTGGTGGCACCTAAAGAGGAATTATTCAGGACGGACACAATGTAGGAGTTGTACATTATTAATCAAAGAGGTTGAAAAGATGTTCTCTGTACATAAGTGAAGAGATTTGAATTGATGTACAGTTTATAATATGCAGTTGTATGGTTCATGGAAGTACAGGGAAACTTTTTGTGTTAAGATGATGAGAAAGTTGAATGAAGGGCATGTGAATGTTCACAGTGACAAAGACGACACAAATGAATGGAAACCAGAGAATTGATATTGCGAAGAGAAGGTTTGTTAATAACCTTAACAGGAGCATAAGGTATGATAATTCAGAAAGACATTTTTGAATGTGAAAAGTGAATGGTTTATTTATTTTCACCATAAAATAAATCGCTAAAAACATGGATTGCATTTTGCCTAAAGACTTCAGTATCATGTGAAATGATAATGGGAAACTGATGATTTTTAATAAGAATGAGAGAGAGTGAATATTTTACATCCTAAGAATGTATTAGGGGTGTATGTTTGTTGGAGGATTTTATAACTTCAATTAAGTCAAAATATCCACTATTAAATTATTGGGTCAAGCCTGGAAGTCAAAATAGAGGTTAGTGTTAAATGAAAGTTTCAATATTTTGAGCTAAAATTGAGTATTTTTCATCCAAGATAAATAATTGGTGTAAGTCTGAAGTGAAAGAGTCATAAGCTAAGTAAAAATTATGAATTTAATGGGGTGCAAGATCGACAGAGCCCGACACCCAAAGAGTTTGGTCATTATAACACAAGCATTAATAAAGTGTTTTTTGCAGAAAAGTGAAGCAAGAGAGTTTCCAAAGATGATTCCAAGGCAGAGAACTGAAAGAGGTCAAGCACCAGAAGAAACATTGCATTGTTGAATAGTAAGTGTGAGGACTTGCTAAAAATATTATTAAATGAAATCGACACATGAACAGATGAAGTTTACAAAGGAGGAGAAGATGACTATTGATAGTAATTTCTGAAGATCTGATGAAGACCATAGCAGAAGGAAGAATAAGAAAAATGCCAAGGTAAGTGGCATATGTGAACATTTGGAGGATGAAGACTATGAGCAGGAAAAGGTTGAGATAACATTTCACCTTGAATTGTTGATGGAGTTATTGCGAAGAAATATGAAGGACCAGACACATTGTTGGACCATGAGAAAGAAGTTAAAGTGGTAGAGACTACACACAAAGAGGGAAAAGCAGGTAAAAATACAATTGGTAGAAGAGCTGAGAAAGCTCGAGCAGATGATGAGGTGTGAAGAACTCAGAGGGGTTGAGTTAAAAAAGGATGTTTCCATTTGTGGCCCAGAATAGGGTGAAATTCTAGGTGAAGAGATCAATTAGGAATATGTCATGAACTATTGGGATAATTCGAAAGAATCTGAAGATGTGTTGGCAAGAGAAGCAGATGAGGCTGTGAAGCCTTGCATTTTTACATCTCACAGTTTATGTATGTTTGTAGGATGTTCGAAATATGGTGAACAGTCTAGTGAAACTGTCACAAAGAAGAATTAAACTCTTGAGATGAAGTCTGGGGAAGGATGCCTTTTAGAGGAGGAAGGTACTGATTTGTTGCAGTAGGAAAGAATCATAAATGAATTCATGTTTGGGGTATTATAGAAAGTTAAAGTTGTTATGGAGAAGGAGCATAGTGAAAACGCCGAAGAAATATTCCAAGGAGGTAAACAAATGTATTTTTTTAGTGAATTTGCTGACAGAATTTTATAATGTGATGATGTTGAAACCAAGACAACTCAGGAAGATTACCACAAGAAGAATGAAGATGGGAAGGAAATTTGTGATCAAGGAGTTCTTGATTATTCTTCATGGCATAAAGATGAGTGCTAAACACAATTGGAGAAGGAATAATCAAACAAATAGGAATTAATACGATGGCTTACGCAACTTGATGGAGAAGTAAAACTTGCAGAATCTGATCCAGAAGAAATCATAGTTACTGTGCATGATGGAGATGAAATGTTTTTAAAATTTATAGATTTGAATGAATTTTATAAAATTTTAGATAATAATGTAACTTTAGGTACAAAAAATGACATTAACAGATGTGATGTCGAAATCATAGAAATTGAACAGAAATTATTTAGAGTTTAAATGAAAGATCAGAATCAACAAGAAAGTTATGTCCATAAAGACATAAAGGAGACATAAATATTAGTCCATCGGGATAAATATGGAAGTAGCCAGCAGTTCAAAACAAAATATATTGAAGTCCAGAAAGTAGATGATGGGAGATTGGTACTTGAAGCATCAAAAGGGACCAAAAGGTCTTATATTTTTAAAACTAATAGTTTGTTTGTGAATGCAGGTACAACAATGGACGAGAAATTTGTTGCTATAAAATAAATCAAATATTATATTTGTAATCAAGAAGGAGTTCTATATTATTATTCATGGCATAAAGATGAGTGCTCAACACAATTGGAGACAAAATCATCAAACAAAGGAATTACTACGAGCAATAGGCAAAATAAAGTATTGGAAAAGCCGATGGTATCCGATCGATAGAGTGAGTGATGAGTTACCAAATCGAGTTGATACTTCGAAGGACCAGTGTAACAACAAAGTTTGGAATCTTGGAGGGAGCAAGTCATCATGACTTGTGGTTGTCACATTTTTACAGAAAAGCGACAGACCTCATAAACATGAGTCTATGGAAATTTCTCTACATGGGGAGTCTGATGCAAGAGCATCAAAGCTAAATTTTTATTATTCCATTATGTAATTTAAGGGGTGAGATATTTTAATTATTTATTTAATTATTTTTCTCATTTTTAATAAATTAGGAGAGAAAATATAAATGTGAGGATTATTGTAAATATTCCTTAGATAATTAAGGATATGAGTGGAGTTGAATTAGGTAGATAATATAGGGATTAGGAATTCCATAAACAGGACTTAGTTGAGTCCAAAAAAAGATAAATCTAACTTAGATTTTAAGTTGAGATTTGTGTGGAGGAAATTATGGAATGGAATAATTATATGTATGTATAAATATGTAGCTTGTGAGGGTGAGAAAGGAAAATCGAGGAAGTGAGGAAGTGAGGAATATAGAGAGAGTGAGAAATGGGTTGAGAGCTATTTGTAAAGGGCTGAGAGCTGAAAGGCCATTCCTTGTAATATTTAGCAACATGTTTTGAATTTATTATGTGATTATATATCAGCATTTTTTTTTGTCTAGCTCTCTTTCCGTTATGTATATTTTAAGCTGCTGAAAATTATTTTCTTAATGAAAAATTTTACGAGAATTTTCATGCTTGAAGGAAGCATACAAATTTTTCTCTCATAGGATCTATTTAACCCAGTATCCTGGCATCTCGTGTGGATTCCTTGACAAAATGATAAATGTATCAAAAAACATTCAATAGATTGACAACAATTTTGAATTTGGTTGTCATTTTTGGGGGCATAATATTTTGTCAACACTTTTTCACTCTTTTCCATGTGAGTTGTAGCAATTTTTACATATTGACCTTGTTGTTCTAGATACAGTGGCTTTGAAAATATAACCATTCCACAAGAGATATTATATTGAATTTTTTCAATTTCTTATCGAAAAAAATGAGTTGAATGAATCTACTACAGTTCACTTAGTAAAAATTTTGTTTTTTAATGATGTACGTCAAACTTTCGAAATTTCCATAAAGAAATCGAAGTTCAAATAGAAAATGACTAGTGGAATTTATGAGTATAAGCCCCAAAATAGTTATGGTTATTATATAATTTTAACTACATTTCTATACTTGAGAATTAAAAATGTTTGAGGCTTTACAATACTCTCACACATTTGAAGACAAACTTGATGAAAAGGAGAGAGATTATGATTTCTAGATGGATTTATTGGAAATACATCAATAATGTAGTGATTCAAAATTGGTTATTTCTCTTCATGTGGGGGGGCGGGGGGGGGGGGAATTTAATCAAGTATTGGTGTACATATAGAAGAATAATTGCATGTGTTGTGGAAATAGATTCACAAAGGACAATAATGTTTAATAGTTAAAAATATTTTCAACTATGAAAACATGGATCCATTAGTTTCTTGGAAAAATCAGGTACTACAATTTCTTTTTCATTTCTCTTATAATACCTTGGACACTATTTTTCTCAAATTTCTTAATTTTCAAAATGTCTAATAAAATGAATAATAATGGGGATTCTAAAATAGGGAATGATGAAAGTGGCAAGCAAACAAATAATCAATATAGTGCGCATGATGTTGAAATAAAATTAGAAATGAAAATAGGAGGAGAAGATGTTATTGTACCAGGTACATATTTCTTTTGGTTATTGCTTGTGTTACTTTTTCAGTTTATTCAATTTTCATATTTATCACATTTTCAGATGTCTATTATAGGGAATTATAGGGAATTATGAGAAGAAGGAATTAATGAAGAAATTGGCAATGAAATGATGGAGATAGAAGTAGGTATTAGTCTCTCTCTCTCTCTGTCTATATATATATATATATATATATATATATTGAGAGAGAGAGAGAGAGACTAATACGTACTTCTATTTTTTTTCTAAAATATTTAAAGAGAAAGTATATAATGACCAAGGGAATGTCCCACAAAACTACAATGAAGACCAAAATATTATATGGATGATTAAATATGATTCGTTTTTTATATATTTGATTAATTCTTTTATTCCTTGTCACAATTTATAACATACTCATTGTACATTATAAATACAAATAAAGAAAATAATCCAAAGATTGAGAAACAAAGCTATAATAAAGAAAAAAATATAACATTAGGTACTTATAATTTTACCATTTTTTTTCCTTATTATTTAATCATTTTTATTCATTTTCACAATTCAGACTATTTTATATGTCTAATGTAGAGACAAATAAAGAGAACAAAAACGATGATGAGGTGAAAAGTTATAATTATGAAGATAATGTGACATTAGGTATTTTTTACTTGTCTCTTTGTTTTTCTTATTATTCTTTAAACTTTAATGCTTCTAATACCATAACATTGTATTTTTTTATTATAGGAAGAAATAAAAATAACAAAACTAATACTCAAAATAATGTTAAAAGTGTGCATGTGTGTATTTCGTAGGTTACATTGCTAATGATTTTCTTTAATTACGAATTTTGTGTTGAATATATATTCTATTACATAATTTGATCATATTTAATTGAAGGTTTAATATTTTTAACTCCACGTTCTGTGAATATGATAAAAGATAAGATTGTTTTATCTATAGGTAGTAAAAAAAATAGTCATGTTAAGTGTATTGTTTCGATTATTTTTTTGTAATTTTTGTAAAAAGAATAAAATGGTTTTCTACATTATTTTTTATTGTATTGCAGCCAAAATAACTTAAAAGAAATTAATTATTCTTTAATTAAAGCACATTTTTTACCATAACATCGATGAAGAAGCAACAAACAAAGGACATAATGAGAAAATGGCAACTGATGCAGATTACAAAATAGAGAAAAAGTTATTTTTGATTCATCCACATGCAAAAAAAAAAATTTAAACGTGTTTCAAAAATTAATATTTTGATATTTCAATTTGGACGACAATTTCAAAACAAACCACAACACGAGTTCTAAACAACTTTTTTCACACAAAACACAAGATAAAATTGTGTTTATGTTGACTGCTTCAGAGTGTAAACCAAAAAAGGTACATAAGGCCATTGACAATCCAAAACAAGGTATACACATGGAATCATTGAAAAAAGTGTGGGAAATGCATACCCAATATGATCCAACCATTACTATTATAGTGATTGTTCACTTGAGAGAGTGAAAGGAAATCCAAAAGAAAATGTGATTCTTGCCACTCAATTCATTGAAACAAATAAACAGGATGATTGGTAGAACAAAGAGCTATCAACAATGTTGATTAAATGCAACAAGCCAAGAGATGTGCGAGCTATTTTGAAGGATGTTCAATAACATCTAATAATACCTTAAGATGATTCGTGTCTATTTCATGTCATAATATGTATGACATCATGAATTATTATTATATTGTTTAGCCCTTTTAAATTTAAGTTGACTTCTATTTCACAATACTAATAAAAGAATTGTTGATTTGGTTTGTCAAAAGTAGAATAAAATAATTTTATGTTCTTTATTTTTGTGAGATATTATTGTATTGATAACCATTATTGATTTGAGTGCTTGTTTAATGTTTTTGTATCAAAATTTCCCATGCTATAGAAATTTTGACAATGGATTAGATTGTATGTAAAAATTAATAGATAATTGGTCTATTTGTTTGAATTGAAACATTACAATTTTTGTTTTCAATTGTGGTTAAAGTTATCATTATACCTCTTCGAAATTAGTAATGCAAATGATGGTTCATTGCATTGTTATAAATTTTTTTATTTCATATAAGTTGAAATAATATATTAGGATGTATGTAGCCCCAACAATAGACATAGAATATTTACTAAAAGAAACACCAAAAGAAACTAAAGTAGAGACTCTAGAAATTAGCATATAATTAATTAGGTTTGAAATTAAAAAATTGAATTATATTACATGTGGAAACTAATATATAATTATTTAGTTTAATTGCAACCATTTTAATTAGATATTTCAATTCAAATTAAGAAAATGATTATAAGTCTTAAAATCGATGATGTAAATGGTAGGTCAACGTGATCCTATAAGACCTGCATATTCCATACAAATTCAATAAAGGTATTGGGTTGTATTTATAAAGTAAACATATCATTAGTTTTTTCACTTTAGTGGGGCCATTTTAATTATAATTTGTGATTACCATTAATTCACAATAAATATTAACATCATTTATGAAATGTTAGGTTTTTACATCATTAAGCGATAAAGTGTTGAATTGGAGATATGTCAATATCATATGTGTGGTTGCAGTGCAGTTGCGAACGCAAATGGGCATCACTATAAGTCAAAGGATGTTGTTGATATTTGAAATGGAAGGCGTTTCCTTCCAATCATACACCAAAGATGAACAAAATTGTTATATTCAAAGAGAACAAGATTGGCACTTCGGTGATAGGTCCTATTTTTTATGACCTTCTCATTCAAAAATATTAAAATATTTCTTAAAAAATTATGAGGTTCCAATATTTACATTAAATTTCAGTAAAAGTACATCCGAAAAGTACTTGAAATTCAAATATTGATATAGAGGACTTTAAATTCACATGGAACGGGTGTCATTTTTATTTGCAAACAAAATTAGAAGCTGGGAGGACAATACAATTTTATGAGAAAAGGTTGACTGATGTGTTGTCCCAACATGGAGTTAATTATGAAGAATTTCTAATAGATACAACAGATGATACTTCTCAATTCCTCAGATATCGATCAAACAACATCTTGATAAAATCCTATACATGAAAAGAGAAAGATAAATGGCTTATGTAGGTTTTATTCCTCTTTCATAATACACTTCAGCGTATGAAAGAGAAATGTGAGCACATGCGAATGTTCAATAGAACATGTACTTCATTGTAGTGGATGAAGACAATTTTCTTTATAAATTTGTTTAGAAGTACATTCCAATTTTTTAATGCAATTTTAACATAGTTTTTTCTGAATCAATTGGTATTATTTTTTATCTTTTGGAATATCATACGGGAATTTTCGATTTTAGTTTTTTTTTAGGGAAAAAATCAGAAATTTCTATTAACAAAAAAAATTACAGTGGGAATTGTCAATTATATTATTCTTTATTTCTATTATTATTTATAATTATTTTTTCAATGAATTTCTTGTATCAATTTTTTTTTCTAATATGTGTGTGCGTGTGTGTTCTTAAATGAATTATTTTCCATTGGCATGCTTGTATTTTTATTGAATTGTATTTACATATATGCATAATACTCATATATAAATGTGAACTAATTTTTCAAATAGAGCTCATTGCAAACTAAAGTGAAATTCTTATTAAATAGATTATATTAATTTACTTGACAAATGTTACGTGCCTAAGAAATGTGTCATAGGAAAATGATTTAAACTCTTTGAAGCATAAGATATGTGATTTCTCAATCCATATTTTATATAAATCTATGTACTTCAATCAATTAATGGTTGTAATTAAAATCATATATCATATTGAAAATCAACAACACTCAAAGTTAGTTATTGACCTTTTACCTATAAAATGCATTAATATGAGTGCATAAATGTGATATTTAATTTTTGAGATAAAAATCTTTTATATATAATGTTTCATTTCTAAATAAAAGCATATAATTAATGATAATGATTGCTAAGTGGACTATCAATATTTGATTGGACGCTATCATAGAAAAAATATGTCTTTGAAATTTATTTGAAGATTTTTATTTTTTTTGTTGTAAATTTATATTTTGAATAACTTGAAATAATATCATATGATCCATTTCCGGATGCGGATGACAACATGGGTTAAGAGGCCTCCAGGCCTGGCGCACACACCAAGGAGGTTCACCTGGGGTGGCCACATGGCCCCCCATGGTGTTATTAATGGCAAGCTCATTAATCCCGAGCACTTGTTAATTACTCCTCCTCGCCGTCATTCGAATTGTCCTGCTCGCCGCACCAGTCTTCAAATGGAGCACCATTGCTCGCATTCCTCGGATTGCTTCGGCTCTGCTCGCCGACCTTTGTCACCTCTGCGCTCGCATTGCCCGGGAGGCTGTGCATTCAGTGAGGCTTGCATTGGTTCAGGTCGCAGACGCTCTTTGCATTGTTGTTTGGACGCGCTTCCAGGCCATCGGTTTGCTTATAGTAACTTCTGCCCTGTTCTGTTCAATTCTCATTCTTCTCCTGTTAATATTGGTCAAGTTAACTCCATTCCTGCAGCTCCTTCTGGCAACTGGTCGGAGTCCTCCCGGAATTTCAGTATGCCCAGGCTCAGGCAAAGAATGTCTTGCAGGAAAAGTGCCTCTCGAGGCAGGTCCATGAGCGAGCCACCCTCCAATTCTAATGCAGGTTACTCCATGGACCAAGCTGAAGGGCATCACATTCCTCTGTATGTTGATCTTGCTGGTCGTCTCCATGACAGCGTTGCCCCAGCGCCTCCTCAGCCCTCGCACCCGCCTCGTGCTCCCGCTCTGAATGTTCAGTCGCCTCCCCCGCTTCAGGCTTCCGCCCCCCCTCTACGCCCTGGCAGTCATTTTACAAAGCACTCAACGCAACAAGTGGAGCTGCGTTTCGACTGTGCCTTCGACTGGCCCTCCATTACTGCCCTCATTATGATTTCACTACTGGAAGAAACCACTCTCCCTCCTGTTCAACCGCTTAACCCTGTGCACTCCCCTTCTAAGCCTAGCTTTGAGCCCCCCTCTGGCCCTGCTCCCGGTCCTAGCTCGCACCCCCTCGGATTTCCGCCTGACTCTGCAACTGCTCATCCAGGACAGGCGCACTTGCTGATGGAAGCTGGCCCGTCTGGTGAAGATGCTGATAAGAACGATGAAGAGGATGCGGAAGATCACTATGGCTGCCGAATCGAGGAAGAGAATCCGGAATCCGACTAATTGCTCCAGGATCGATTCTCAGTATGATTTCTGTGCTAGAATTTTTGATAAATTTTTGTTTTCAATAGTCACTCACAGCAGACAAAGCTGCATGTATTTTTTGGCACTTTTAAGTTTTGATAATCTGTATGTAAGTGATATAAGTGACTTAGCACCGGTTTCCCAGTTCCTGGGCGGTGGCAACTTTGACAAAAAAGCTGGTTTCCCGTTAATGGGCAGCTCCATAGCTAGACAGACAGTGGATTTCAAGCCCGGTATCACGCTTCCTCAGCTGAACCGAGGCAGTTTTGTACTTTAATGTTTATAATAGAAATAGAGTAATTTAGAAAAAAAAAAAATATCATATGATCCATAATTATATTATTGGTTTTTAATTAGTTATATCCATTAATATGAGTGTATAAATGTGATATATAATAACCATACACTATAAAACATTTTTTCCAAAAATAAATCTAATAATTTCTTGATAATAAGTATTAACTGGACTATTTAAGCTAATCGTTTATGGGTTATAGTTGAATAATTCAAACTCCTTAAATGGTAAGGAATTCGATTTTTAATCCATAATTTTTTTATTTTTATTGTTAATTTTTTAAATTAACTATTTGCATATCTAATCATATATCCCATATAAGTTAATAATGACTCCAATTATTGACCTTTATTTGTTTACCCCGTAGTTTAATATGAGTATTAGTTTCATGTTGTATTTTTTTGAAATAAAAATCCATGTAAAACAAAATTCTCTTCTCAATAAAACATGGAAAAATTAATTAAAAACTTTTTAAGTGGGACATCTAGATGGATTAAAGAGATAGATGATAAATGTTTATATTTAAACTTTTTTCACCATAAAACATTTATTTTCCCATCCATTTTAACATATTGTCATTTTCAATTCTTAAATAATTTACTTGTAAATTAAACAATCTCATAGAATCCAACATGACTAGAAGTTGTTTATTGTATTCTATTTGCTTATATGCATTAATGTAAGTTTATAAATGTGATATATTTTTTAAATGTAGCTCCTAGTGTAATTAAATATATATTTTTTATCAACTTTTATTTGCTTATCATGAAGTTTAATATAAGTGTATAAATGCTACATTTTTTTTTGAAATAAAATTGCATGTAAAATGGAATGTTTTTCCTACAAAACATGAAATAATTAATTGATAATGAATAGTAAGTAGATTCCTCGAGTTCCCTTAAGATATATGTCATAAATAAATGTTTTTCAACTTTTCAAAACATACACCATTTGATTTTCTCATCCCTATTTACATTTTGTAAATTTCAATTCGTAAATAAATCATTTATATTTGAAATAATAAAATCCAGCTAGATATAGAGCATGACATATTAAATTCTATTTAGTTATATGTATTGATAAAAGGTTAAAAATGTATTATATTTTTGAAATAAAGTTCTTAATGTAGTTAAAGATAATTTTTTGATTAAAAATAATAATTTAAAATAAATTGATGATGAGTTCTAAGTTTTTTATTATATTTTTAATCAAAAACTTTTTCTAACTATGAATTTTTAAATCAATTACTTTTAGATACAATCATGCCATATAAGTCAGTAAGTCAAGAAACAATTGATCGATTTTTATTTACCTATCATGTGGTTTAATATGAATATATAAATGTGACATTATTATTTCTAAAATAAAATTCTATGTAAAAAAATGTTTTCTATTTAAACATGGATTAATTAATTCATAATGTCAAGCATTAAGTAGACTATTAAAGACCATTAAAGAGTTGGGTAAAAAATGAACATCTTTATTACCTATCATGTGGTTTAATATGAATGTATAATGTGGCATTGTTATTTCTAAAACAAAACTCTATGTAAAAAAAAAATATTCTATTAAAACATGGATTAATTAACTCATATTGTCAAGCATTATGTAGACTATTAAGCCTCATTCAACTCTTGTGTCATAAATGAACATATTTAAACTTTTTTCCACCATGTGAGATGATTTTCCCATCAAGATTAACATTTTGTAAAATCCAATTATTAAATAAACTATTTGTAATTAAAATAATATCATAAAAGCTTACAAGGCATGAAGCTATTTATTGTATTCCATTTAGTTATATGTATTGATACAAGTTTATAAATTTAATATTATATTTTCAAAATAAATCTCTTAATGTAAAAAGAGATACATCTTTTAAAAAAATTATTAGAATTGATTCATAACGGGTTTTAAGTGGCTTATTTAGACCACATAGAAAATAATGTGTAATAGATAAATGACTTTTCATACATATTTAATATTAAAAAATGATATTTTAATGATAAATTATTAGTAGTTACTTTAATTATCTAATAATTAAGGAGCACGAGGACTTATATAATTGTCAACTAAAATCCATAAGTTTTGTTTCACATTTATTTATTCCCCATTAACAATTCTTATCATTTTCTCCTCTTCGTGAAAGTAATGGTAAATCATGGTTTTTCGTACAATATGTTGGAGCTATTACATTAGGAGCATTATTAGTTTTTGACAATGTTTATAAGGAGAGATAAATATCGAGACTGTAATTGAGTGTACTATTTTTTGAAAACCCTTGCTTCCAATACTTACTTGTCTATGTATATTGGTTTTCAACAACCACTAATTCTTGCTTACTTCAATTTGTGACAGTGTCCATGATAATGGAATAACTTGAATACTCATTTAAGAACTCTCATTCGATGTACTTGGCTTTGAGTGGAGATAGATCAATGATACCCCACCTTCTTGAAATACCTAGATCAAAAGTGCCTAGCTTTTATAGTGGATGCATGGATGATGTAAAGAAGAATTATCACCTCCTAATTAGTATTACTTAAAGACATGAAGTTGTAGAAAATTTAGCACAAAATCATTTTACTAATTTTCTAGTAGACTATTTTCAAAGAAATGCAACAGAGGCACCTGCTTTCCACTTACACTAAGATCCTCACATCACCATTATTCAATCAACAACTCTCTCGCAGATTGTGGGAAAGGAGGTTAGACTCGTCTAATACAAAAATCAAACATCGATGACTCTATTATGTTATCCATAAATATAATATATTTCTTGGATGTTAGGCATACTAATATGATTTACCTTAAATAAATTGCTTCTAATATTTTGGTTTTACACTCTTATTGTGCATTTATACTAATGTACCTAAAAACCCCATGTTTGGCCTATTCATGGTCTCTAATTGGTTTGACATTCCTAAAATTATTTTTATCCTAAATTAAGTTAATATGGTGAATTACAAAAGAATGAATGATGTTCAAGGCCTTGTAATATAATACTTCCAAATTTAATGAAATATCTGTTCTATTCCGAAAAAAGGACAGGGAGCATATGAAAGCATCTATGAAGGAACGAACCGATAAAGTGGTTCAAGAATGAAGCTATGGGAGGAAATCACATTAACCTAGTTAGGTAAGATAGTGGAATGTTTTCTAAGTAGTTTGACATGGTTACCATTGTAAATAGTATGTTTCTAAAATGAATGTAAAAGTGATGAAGCGTATTAAATCACTTATGAATTCAACAAAGTGATATTGTGGACATTTAGTTGGATAGTGTGGGGTATGGTTTATATTGTAAAATCGATCATGAGTTTGTTATAAACCATTGACAAGTATTTCTTTGAATCTTGCGAGTTGAACATGTATTGGCAGCTACATATTTACTTATGGATGCAATTTTTTCTTTCATCACTTTATGCTTTGAATTACAAAGGTGAAGGAGAATAAAGTGTTGCCTTTCAGAGAAATTTTTTATTACGATCATTACAATATTTTGATACTTTTGGAGGACCAAAAACTCTTCAATGTGGAGGAATGATCTAAGAGGATCTCTAATGGCCCAAAAATAAAAGTCCTTGGATTTAATAAAAGATAGGACCATATCAAATATATCATCACAAGGTTTCAAACGAAAAATACAATAACAGAATTTAAATTTGTATAAGGGAGTTATGCTTAGTCAAAGTTTTGGTCAAACTTTGCCAAGAGCTAAATTTAGCAGGGAATTAGAAAAATTTGGATTTTCGACAACTTTGGTAGTACAATTGAATTTAGTAGACATTGGATAAAACTAATAATACAACCAAATAAAAATTGCAGCACCATTAAAGTTAGCAAAACTGCAAAAACTAGAGCCACCTCGCTAAGTTTCTAGGGAAATTGGAAGCCCAATATCATAGGGCCACATAGCTGAATCAGATGATGCCATGTGGCACCGAATGAGTGGCTAGTGGCACCCCTAACTGGCCTATTAGAAACATGCATTTTAATGGTTCACTGGCTTGTCAAACTCAAAGCCAAATTTGGTAATGGTTTGTTGGTGGTTAAGTCTTAGGTCGACTAAAATGGAACCCGCTCGTGGTGTAACCATTGAACCCCGACCCAAAACAGCATATTATATCTGGTATAATGAAATGAACCAATGGAATATATATATAATCTAGTGTTCACATAAATCCCCTGAGAATAGACGTGGTGGTTTCAGATGAAGATTTTTTATATAACCGGTGACGTCTTTTGACTAGTTGTAACATTTCTAACCATGCTAAGGTGGTGTTTTTATTAAACAATGTACAACACATAACTGCAATAGTTTCAATACTAGGAGGATTAATATTGGCAAGATGATGGTGTTAACCATTCAAAGAGTCAACATTAAGTTGTTCAATTGTGAGCAATTGTTTATGGAAAACGGTTCCACTCAAATGGCTAGTCCCACAATTAAAAAAATTATTGTTTTATATACAAATTATGGGTATGTGGGGTTTGAAACTTCCACCCGTTGGAAAAATAACAAAATTTATAGCATGCTAAGCATTATTCTATGAGGGGTAGCCTTATAAATACCATTGGCCCCGTCATTTCTTAAAGGAACACTTTCCATTAAGACAATGGTGGGTGGACTCCAAAGGAGCATGAAATATAGAAGGACGTGGAACATTTACGTGATATCGGAACCCATAGCTATGGGAAATATGTACGTGGAACCTTCATAGTGAGGTTCCAGAGGTGAAATATTTTGTGGAGACATTTTAAGGAATATTCCATTTTGATATTCTGAGCTATTTAATAGATTCCCTAAGGGATCATATTTGTAGGTAGCTGAATGTGGTGGACATTATACTCATGATGACAAAAATTTCACAACGATCATAATGTAATGTTTTTTTTTTTGTTTTCATTTCATTTAAGAAGTGGATTTCAAGGGTTATGGTTGAAACTATTTCTTTCCATTTATTTTTGGGCACGAAGTTCAAGACAATAATACACCTTCAAGAGTGGGCCATATTTATAGTAAAAAATTTCAAGATGAAGAGACAAACAAACTGGTGATATAATTTATGTGATTTCAACATTCAAATTTCAGGTCACACCCATGATTGAAGGTATAATGATTTATTTTTCCATTACTTTATTTTCTTTGTGATAAGATAAATGAAGTAGCCTCCCCACTATTTTAGGAGGGCTTAGAGACATAGTCTATAATAAACTAACTTTCTTATCAAATTTTTGTGTGAATTGTCTTTATAGTCTCCTTTATCTTGATTCTTATTTAATTGTTTGCATACATGATTTTTAAATTCCCTTTCACGCAATTCAATAGGCATCATAGAAAAAAAGATAATGGATCATGTTGGTATCGTAGGAATTTTATATGAATAAGATTCATAAAAGAATAAGTAAACTTAGTAGAGTTAATTACTTAACACTAGACTTTGGAAGCCAAATTATTGGAGTGATCATGCATTGGATTTATACAAAACATACACATGTTTTATTGAAGTCTTTCTTATCGTATATGGACATGAATGTGTTGATTTACGACTTTGATGATTTTAGGTTGTGACTTGGACTTAATTGATGTAATATTTTGAGTTTGATCTCAAGTCGTGTGACTTTTCTCAAAGACAGGGTGGTTATCCTTTTTGACATTTGTGGGGAAGGAAGGTGGGTGGGGTGGGTTATATTAATGTTTTTATTGATAGGTCCCATGACTTCCCACCTTTTTCTAGATAATTGAGAAGGTATTGATAATGAAATTGAAACATATAATAACATTATAGGTTTAAAGTTTTGATAAAAAATGGGGATAATTCTTAACATAGACGCTCATGACATATTTAATAAATATGTTTTTTCCACACAGATATAATACCTTAGGGAACTACTCCAACAAAGATATCAAATATTAGCACACCATTGGATAATGTGGCTATAAACCTCAAATAGAGAAACACTTTATGTCTCCAACCAATGCGATGAATTGAACAATATATTAATGCAAGAGGAAAATAAATACATGAGATTAATATGAAAGATCATGATCAAATTATCCTCCATGTTCTCTAAATACATACTACATGGACCAATTAGGTGGCGAGCCATGGATCAATATAGTTAATAGTATTGAGGATAATATGAAGTGTCTAAACATGTTTTATGTTAAAAATATCATGTCTCTCAAATTACATAAATATAGATGCTTAATAATGAAACATACTAAAGAAGCACACTTTACCCAAAGACTCATTATACAAAAATAATTTCCAATTATCTAGATATTCAAAAAAAACCTCTATCAAAAGCAACTTGTGATAGGATTGAAAGATTTACAAGGGTAGCACAGTAAGAGGAGGAATGAGGCATTAGATTGGACGTTTTCCTAGCGACAACTTGTTGAACTCCTAACATAGATCAAAGTTTGAAAAAAAAAATTTATAAGAAAATAATGTAAATGTCTACAACTTGGTCATCTACTAGGAAAAGAAAAACATCAACGCAACTTTGAAATCAGATGAAGTTGATGTGTAGTTCAATGTTATTGTGGCATTGATGTTGAAATAAATATTTGGAGATCTCAATGGAACTACAACTATCACACTAGGTTATCGTGAAATGTGGTTATTGGAATCCAAACTCTAAAAGGATATATCAAAGGCACATAGTTTCTTACTCTCTATTTTTGTAGTAATTTATTTTCAACACTTTACTACCATTTGTGAAAGATAAAGAGTTTGTTGCTTCTTGATAACCCAAGTGACAAGTTTAAAACAAATATTGGAAACATAACATATAGTACACTTTTGATCATCAAGGTTTTCAATAGAATTATAACCAATTAGAGAAACAAACAAAGGAGTTTCCCTGGAACCCTAATGTATTACAAACTAGACTACACTCTAGATATGTAAAAGCATCACTTTTGTTTATTTCCCATGCCTCTAATGGGGTGTTTGTAAACACTAGATAGGAAAATTCACATCAAAGGAGCTATTAGGACAAGTTTGAATCAAATATAAAAGGATACGGACCAACTAATAGTACAAAGTAGCATCTACCTTAGATTTAGTACAAGTGGTAGTAAGTTTGACTCAAAAATGGAAGGGAGATGGAGTTCGATTTTTGTATTACACTTCAAATAGACGAAGAAGGTTGCACACATACTTAGATGAGGAAAGGGAAATTTCTTAGTTTGCAACAATTTTAATCCAATGAAATTAGCTTTACTCTAACACTCTTAATTTCTTCTTAATGTTGGATTTCACCTGGTTTGAATGTTTGATGTCAGAAGTGATGAAAATAATGGCATAAACATAAAGAAAGCAAATTATAAGATGGTTACCTACTTTCTTGGTATAGATATTGGGGTGTAAATGCCATATAAAAAAACTATAGTTAAGAAGAAAGTTATCAATTTTAACATACCAAGCCTCGGAAGCTTTCCTAAAACCATAGAGATATTTATTAAGAAAAAAAATCAGGCTAGAGTAATTATGAACATATCTATTAGGATTTTATATTTATATTTACTTTTGCAAATCCCATGCAAGAGGGTAGATTAAACATCCATTTAATGGATTTCCTATTTACATGAGATGAAAATTACTAGAATAAGAAAGATTGAATTCATTTAAAGGTGAAAATGTTTCATTATGTGGGTGAAAATGTTTTATTATATTTAATCCCCTCAACTTGACAAAATGCTTTGGAAACCAATTGAGGCTTATGTATTTCACAATTTCCATGTGATGCATACTTATTTCTATGCTTCTTTTTTCATTCAACAAATTATCTTCTTTTCAAAAGGGGCACAAGGTTCCAAGTATAATTTTCGGTAAAGGAACAATATCCTTGATTCATTGGTATGCCCCAATCTAAATGGCCAAAATATTATACAAATGTTTCTATATGACAAGTATATAAAATTTGAGAAAAAGGAGAGGGCGTCATTGGAAATGTGTACATGTATAATGTTGATTTGTAGACCGCTAATAAGATCTTAATTTTTTTATTACGATGTAGAAACCATATAGGAACTATTGTTGTCACTGAAAGTTCACATTGAAAAGACTAAATTTCGAGGAAGGTGACCAGGAAGATGTGGATTTTTATCCTCGTAATCAACATCTAAATGAGAAGCTATAGTAGGATCATCAATATAAAAGTTGTGAATAGAAGATGTAATATATGATAAATATCTCTCACAAGTTGAAAATTTCACAACTATCAGATTACACTCAGATGCTAAGAGAGATTCATCAAATTTAACATCTATCCCAATAATAATTTTGAAATGAGGTTCAAGTTGGCTATGGTCGATTACATATTTATAATATCTGCTAAAAATTCACTCCTTTATTTTAGGTTAACGATTTCATTTCCTTAAAATGATTGTGAATCCATGCTTCACTATGAAACAATTGAAAATAATTATATTATTTTGTATTAATGGAGAAAAGGTTCCATAAGTTGTAACATATCTCCTTAGTTTAGGATTTGTTCCTAGAGTTTAGGAGTCTGTTTGCAACTTCTTAATTTCTGGTGATGTACTTAATGATGTAATTTCTCATTCATGAAGTAGAGTGAATGGAGAGTGTTCTCTTATTTTGAGTGTAGTCTCCAGGTGCAGTACTCACCTGAGAGCTACAACTCCTTCTTTTCAATTATGTGCATATTTTATCTTGGTATCGGAGCTCAGATTGGGTGACCCTGATATTTTATTGCCTTTGTGGCTGAATCACCTTTGTGGCCAATTTGCCTTTGTGGCAGAATCGCCTTCGTGGCTAAAAGTGACTTTGTGGCCGCATGTACACGAGAGTTGTGTGCTCGATCGACCAGGTGGACTGCAGTAACACCTGGCTCACGGACTTAGATGATTTTTTAATCTCTGAGCAGAAGGGGGTTGGCGTACTTTCTCCGCTGAAAGCTGCACCAAGAAGCGCAATTGGTGCATTTTTTCAGCCCATACCCGTGCCAATGCACCAAATCATGGGATTGGTACGGAAGCGCATGTAAAACTCACGCCAAGAATTTTTCGTTGCGTCGTTTTAATCTCGGCGCAGATTTTCCACTCGAAAAGGTGCCACCTCACCTTCAATGGAAGATCCGTGGGAAGCCTCACCTTTGCTGGAAGATCTACGAAGTTTCAGATCGGAGAAGTTGCGGATCTGTCTGGGAGAGGCAGATCGAATCAGTTTTGATCGGATCAGTTTTGATCGGATCAGTTTTGTGGCTGTACTGGGAAACAATGGATTTTCTCATTAGAGTGAGATATTTTGCAGATTTTTCAGATATTGTTGGATCTGAATCGAAGATACAGTGGGTGGATTAGGAGAACCAGCAGAGCAGTGGTAGATCGGTTGACAAGATCTGACAGGTGTTGATTGAATCTGTTGAATAGGTTCATTTACTTGTAGATCATTTCAGAATGGGTAATACTATGGAATCATATCTCCACGAGTCTGGAAAACTCGATGGATCTAGCTTCAGGAACTGGAAGTTTAAGATTCAGACCTTGCTTGAGGGTGTGAATGCATGGTCGATAGTTACAGGAGATGAGAAGAGGCTGAATTCAAACACAGGGGTGAATACACAGGAGCAAGAATGGGATAAGCGAGAAAAAAAGGAAAAAATTTTCTGAATATGTCCGTCAAGGACAACATTATCCGTCACATCAGAGAATGTAAAATGTCCTCTGAGATCTGGATGACCATCAAAATTTTGTATCAGACCCAGAACACAAATCAAATTATGGCACTCAAAAGCAAGCTATTTTCAATGAAGACGAACGAAAGTGGGACTGCTACTGCATTTATCGCGCAAGTTAAATATGTGAAAGACAGATTGGGAGACATCGGAGAGAAGGTGTCTGATTCCTATCTCGTCACAATCACGCTGAATGGGATGAGAGATGAATATCAAATGTTCATCACTAGATTGGCAGCAAGGGAGAAAGCGCCTACATTTGAAGATCTGATAGGGATCTTGCTGCAAGAAGAGGAGCGGCGGCAGAATTTGAAATCCTAGAGCGATGATATTGCTCTAATGGCGAAACAGTGAGCATTCAGAGGGAAGCATCCATAGCAGCAATCACAGTCGCAACTGCAGCAGAGAGGAGGTACATTGTAGAAGAGTTCATATAAAGGTATGTCTATAAATCATCTTGTAAAAATATGTTATTATTGTGGAAAGAAGGGTCATATACAAATGGAATGCCTTAAGAAGCAAGTAGATGATGCAAAGAAAAATTTGGCGATGGAAAAGCATAGAGGATACTTTGTTGAAGAAGATGAAGATCTTAGTCATGAATTTCGACTGTTCACAGCTGACTGTGCCCTTTCAGCATCCAATGAGGATGTCATCTAGTATGTCGATTCTGGTGCATCCTCTCACATGACAGGTAAGAAGGAATATTTTGAAACTCTTGAAGAAAGTACATATGGATCAAAAATTTATTTAGGAGATGATAGTCGATATGAGATTAAAGGCTATGGGGATATTTCGGTAAATTTATCAAATGGTGATGTTAGTCATCTTAAAAAAATTTTATATGTACCCAGAATTAAGAAAAATCTGATATCTGTGTCCATGATAACTGATAAAGATATGCAAGTTGAATTCTTCAATACTCATTGTGTCATAAAGGATTGCAGGAAAGAAATTGTGGCAACAGGCGTGTGTGTAGGAAGCCTATACAGATTGGATGTAAAAAGTATACCACAGTGAGCCATGGTTACAAGTGGATCGACAGCCGAACAACTCTGGCACCAGAGACTCGGTCATTTGAATTTACAGGACCTCATGTTATTACAGAGAAAAGGTATGGTTGAGGGACTCCCTATCTTTCACAGTACTCAGTTAAATTGTGATGGTTGTGCCTTAGGTAAAATGCATAGAGAAGAGTTTCCTGTGCATGATAGAAGGAAGGAAAGAGATATCCTAGAACTAGTGCATACTGACATATGTGTACCTATGCAGATGAGGTCACTAGGTGGTTCATATTACTTTATGTTATTTACTGATGATTGCACTAGATATTCATGGGTTTATTTTTTGAGTAAAAAGAGTCAGAATTTCTAGTACTTTATAGAATTTAAAACCTTGGTGGAAAAACAGTTTGCAAAAAGCATAAAAATTCCATGCTCTGATTAAGGGGGAGAATATAGGTTAGGGGAATTCATGAAATTCTACAAATCTCATGGGATTTTTCAGTAGTTTACAGTGCCACACACACCACAACATAATGGAGTGGCAGAGTGCAAGATCAGAACCTTAGTGGAGTGCGCAAGGAGCATGTTACAAGGTAAGGGTCTATCTAATATTTTTTGGGCCGAAGCTATTAATACTGCTATATATTTAAAGAACAGAAGTCCTACCAGATATCTTGGCTTCAAAACTCCTTTTGAAGCTCTATATGGACTCAAACCAGCAGTAAATCATTTAAGATTATTTGGGTCAAAAGAATTTTCCCATATACCCAAAGCTAATAGGAAGAAATTAGACCCTAAAGCTGTTAAATGCATCTTTGTTGGATATGGCATAGAATTTAAAGCACATAAGTTGTTCAATCCTGAGTCTCATAAGATATTTGCAAGCAGGGATGTAGTATTTCATGAACAGGTTCAAGAAGGGAAATATGACATTAGTGATGATTGGAACATTCCATTGTTGATGGATGAAAGCAGCGAGGATGAAAGAGAGCAGGAGCAGAAAAAGGAGCAGAAAGAAGAATAGGAAGAAGGTGATAATGCAAGCCCAAATAGATCTGAAGAAAAAAAATTTGAGGTAAGTCCCCTACCAAGGAGATTAGGTAGGAAGACTCAAAAACCATCCAAATTGAAAGACTATGCTTTGATGTCAAATATTTTGAACATTGTAGAGCCCACTAATTTCAAAGAAGCTAGTCAATCTGAGGCATGGAGGGCTGCAATGAATGAAGAGATTGAATCTATCATTAGAAATAACACTTGGGATTTAGTTGAACTGCCTAAAGATAAAACGCCCATGGGTTGTAAATGGTTGTTTAAACCAAAAATGAATGCAGATGGAAGTATAGAAAATCTAAAAGCTAGTCTGGTTGCAAAGGGGTACTCACAGCAAGAAGGTATAGATTTTGATGATACCTTTGCACCTGTAGCAAAGTTAAATACTATCATAATGCTTATTTCTCTAGCAACTAAACATAATTGGGAGATACATCAACTTGATGTCAATTCTTCATTTTTAAATGGTGAATTAAAAGAAGAAATTTACTTAGTACAGCCAGAAGGGTTTGTAAAGCAGGGGCAGGAACATCTTGTTTGCATATTGAAAAAGGCACTATATGGCTTAAAGAAAGCACCCAAGTCTTTGTATGAAAAGATTGATTATTTATTTTTAGAGCATGGTTTTCATAGGAGTTTGAATGACCCAAATTTGTATACCAATAACAATAAGCAGGGGCATATTATTTTGATTTCTTTGTATGTAGATGACATGATTATAACAGGAAATGTAGATAATTTAATCAAAGAAATCAAAAGGCTCATGGCACAAGTTTTTGAAATGAAAGATCTCGGAAGCCTCCATTACTGTCTGGGATTAGAAGTATGAAGAGATATTGGAAAGAATTTCCATACTCAAGGAAAGTATGCCAGAAGTCTGTTGGAAAAATTTGGGATGGATCAGTGTAGATCAACGGCAACACCATTGCAGCAGAATTTGAAGTTGTCCAGTGACGATGGCACTAAGCAAGTGGATGCCACTATGTATAGACATCTAGTTGGGAGGTTGATATATGTCACAACAACCAGACCAGACTTGACATACTCTATTAGTGTGTTGAGCCAATTCATGTCAACACCACTTGAACGTCACTGGGTAGCAGCAAAAAGTGTGTTGAGGTATCTTTGTGGTATTGTTAATTATGGCATTTGATACACTAGCACATCTGATGTTATTCTAGCTGGTTTCTCAGATTCAGACTCGACAGGTAACTTGGATGATTGAAGGTCTATCACAGGTTACGCATTCAGCATAAGATCCAGGGTCATAGCATGGAGCAGCAAAAATAAAATTACTATAGTACTATCTTCATGTGAAGTTGAGTACCAAGCATTGTGTGCAACAACGTGTGAAGCGATCTGGTTGAGAAGGCTTCTCAATGATGCGGGAGAAGAACAAAAAAACTCAACTTCCATCAAAAGCGACAACCCTATCACTATTAAACTAGCATACAATCCAGATTTTCATAAAAACACCAAACATATAGACACTCAGTTCCATTGCATCAGAGAGAAAATACAATCAAAAGAAATCATTGTTGAATATTGTAAAACTTGTGACAATATGGCTGATATTTTTACTAAGCCTCTTGCACATGTGAAGTTTGAATTGTCTAGAAGGATGCTAGGAGTTCAAGATAATCCTTTCTTCATCAAGGGGGGAGTTGAAAATAATTATATTATTTTGTATTAATGGAGAAAAGGTTACACAAGTTGTAACGTATCTCCTTAGTTTAGGATTTGCTCCTAGAGTTTAGGATTCTGTTTGCAACTTCTTTATTTCTGGTGATGTACTTAATGATGTAATTTATTATTCATGAAGTAGAGTGAACGAAGAGTGATCTCTCAGTTTGAGTGTAGTCTCCAGGTGCAGTACTCACCTGAGAGATACAACTCCTTCTTTTCAATTCTGTGCATATTTTATCTGAAACATACCAAAGTGGCTTACATTTGGCTTAATTTAATCCATGTTTCTTTAAACATTATAAATTTTAAAGCCTTTATAAGTATGAGTTTTCCTATTTCATTGTGAAAATGATGACTTTCACCAAAAAAATCAACACTCAATATCTATGATTAGAGGTCATAAGATTTTTCATTTCATTTAATGTGTGATTCTTTTGCTTTAGCAATAAATTTTTACTATGGTGTATATGGAAAAATATGTCACATTTGAATTCCTAGTGTAGTCTAGTAAGTTGTAAATTTTTTTCAAACACGGTCAAATGCGCCATATATTCTTAACTTCTTCGATTGATGCCCAAAATTACTTTTTTACAATAGCCTTTTCAACCCAAATCAAATAAAAAAATTCACATTAAAACTATTCACATTTAAGTTTTAATAAGTAAATCCAAGTGTATCTCGAAAAGTCATCAATGAATGCTAAAAATAACTTGAACCGAGAGAAAGAAGGAGAAGGAAGTAGATCACACAAATAACTATGAATAAGCTACAATGAGGTTGAGGCATTTCAAGGTAAATTTTTTTCATAATTACTCCAATGATGATTGTTGAGAACATATCCAACACAAACACAATATCTAAAAAGAATTAGAAGAAAACTAGTCACCATATTATAATTATATCTATTTTTCAATAAATATTAGTTTATATGACCAAATAAATCATGTTAGAAATTTTCCAACTCATTTCTATGATAAATAAAAACTAAGGGAGAAAATTATGACCAAAAATTGTCAAATCTATGCATCCTAATAGTAACATGAACAATTCTAATTCATAAGACACAGTGAAGATCATTTAAATCATTAATTATAGATTGTTGAGATGAAGTATATGATACCTATCCAAAAAAAAGTTCAATCATCAGTAAAAAAAAAAAAATTTGGTGTTAGATTCATTAAGAGAAGAAAAAATTGTGATTCATACAATAAGCCAATCAATAATATAGACGACACTCATTATAAGAAGAAGTAAATGTTGCATTGAATAAAACTCAAAACCAAAAAAGTGCACATCCATGAGATGCGGAGTTAGGGGAAGAATTATGATCAATGTTATGCTTATTCGTTGTTGCTTTCAAGGCTTCCATATTCTTAAAACATTTAGAATTTGCATGACCATGTCATTACAGAAAAAATCGATTTCTCTTTGTATTTTTCTTATTTTATTTTGTTTATTTGCCACTACATGGAGTAAAAGCTAACTAGGATAGTTTAGAACCTTTTTTTTGTTTTTATTTTGGTCATGATTTTGTTTCTTTAGAGGCATGGATTTATCGTTCTTTTAGGCCACAAAGACATTGTTGGATGTACCTACAATGTTGATCACTCCAAGATGCAAGAGCTTATCTTTTCTTCTAATTAAAGAATCACAAAAAGACCCTGGTGTGGGTGATTTATAAGAAAATCCTAAATTTTATTAAACAGAAAATTAGATATAAAAAAATAGGTACTATTGTTGAATAATTCTACAGAACTATGTGTTATGTTTTTCGATTTTCCCAAAGTTTTGAATGATACTTTCACCCATTTTTAAGGACTTGAAGTCTATCAAATCATGTGAAGAATTCTAGACCCAAATAAATAAAGGGTGAATTTAAAATATAACTCTTAGAGAAGGTAAAAATGTAATTTTAGGGAAGGTGAGAATGATGATGGAACCAATTATTAAAATTTAATATGGCAAAGAAAACAAAAGGTGTAAATTATTAAATAAGAAATTAAACAAGTTTTGAAGTGAAGAAAATATTAAAAGATAATTAAAAAATATTTGGTTTATCTGAATAGGTAAATTAAGGGATAAATATAAAGTATTAAAATAGTGAAATATTAAATGTTAAAATATTAAAAAATTTGTCTTAAATATTTTAGCTCAAATCACTAATGTAAATTAATTGGTCAAGAAATAATTATGAAGGTAAAAGTATTTAGAAAATCAGATATTAATTTAATTTAATTAAGAGATTTTTTCCATTAATAAATATTATAATAATTAAAAAAATATTGTTCAAAAATAGATTAAGTTAAGTTAAGATTTAAAAGGAATTTATTTAGTTCTTGAAAACAATCAAACTTAATCAGAAATATTTTGAAAAATTACATAATCAATTGAGAAATAACAAGTTTTGAACTACTTAGTGTATTTCATCATCATGAGAATATCCATCAATATATATACTTAAAATATACAACTATGATGTCAAAAATTCAACTAGAAATTAATGAAATTGAACGTTAATATATTAAAATATTATAAGATATAGTCAATATAGTTAGAAATAATAAATGAAAAATATATATATATATATATATATATATATATAATTATATATATATATATATACTAAAACCATAACAAACAACAAAAATCAAAATTAATAAAATAATTATAAAAAAAATAAAACATAACCCAAAAAGACAATCAAAACATATAATAATACATAAATAAGAAATTAATCTAAAAGAATATTAAGAAAATAAATTATTATAAGATATAGTCAGTATCTTTTGAAATACGAATTAAAATGAAACTTTTTAGGTAAATTAGTAAAAACATAGAGAAAAATCATAATTACTTAACCACTTACAAAAAAAGAATAGAAGTAAAGAATTAACCTAGTCAAAAAGTAATATATAAAATAATAAAAGTTATAAAGAATTTTTTTTATTAGAACAATAATACTAAGAAATAATTTTAATATAAAAAGGTTAACAAAAAGAAACCAAAGGTAATAATAATTAAAATAAGGGGCAGTATAAGCAAATTTTAATATAAAAAGGTTAACAAAAAGAAACCAAAGGTAATAATAATTAAAATAAGGGGCAGTATAAGCAAATTAAACAATCAACCAGAAATAAAAATTCACCTACTAATTGTTTTGTTTGATTATGTCTTGTTTTGATTATTATTACATTTGGTTTTTTTTTGTTAACATTTTTATATTAAAATTATTTTATGGTATTGATTATGATGATGATGGTTAACATCCACTGAGACCAAACATTGGTCTATGTGACCTAAAGAAATGAATTATTTAGTTTGTTTTAAAATTGTACTACTATGCTCAAAGTGGTTGGAGAAAAGCGTTGAGAGGGCACTATAGTTTTGGCAAGTTAAAAGGCTAAGAAGTTCGGTATTGCAACAAAGATTATGAAACTGAGATCTAATGTGGGAGTATGCAAGCCACTCTAAGAGGAAGTGATTTTCATTCTCAATGCTCATATTCTCAAAGGGATGGCAGATCCTTTCCGCCCATGGTGTTCTAAGGACTGCCCAACGACCTATTTCACTATAGAGGGGGAGGGAGGGAAGTATTAATGTGGAACGAAATTCACACAACGGGAATATTCCATTGGTTTATTTGGGACTATAGTAATGGACTGAAGCATCACAAAGGGAACCAAGGCACAGTGGAAAAACACCACAATCACGACACCGATACCATATGTCAATAGGAGACCGGGAGCAAACCTCCACCATGTGACCCCAAGGGCTTCCTCCATTGGAAAATGGTTTGGTGGGTGGAGGGCTTAATTAACTCTTTATAGAGCTCATTAGAGTTTTCTCTTTCTTAGTTATATTAATTTTTTTCTTTGAGCTAGTTAAAATAGAGAAACACTTTTGATCTTCTAGATTATGGTTGATGACCTCCTTATAATATCTTAATTTTGTTTTGGCCTCTAAATCTTTCTCACACACCATTTTCTCTTTAAAATTAGAAGTAACAATATTTTTTATGTTAATAATATTTTTCAATGCAACATTTTTATATTTACAGCATTGGTTATTTTTATATATTACTTTTTGACTAGGTTTATTGTTTACTTTTATTCCTTTTTACAAGTGGTTAAGTAGTTATGATTTTTCTCTATGTTTTTACTAATTTTAGTTAAAAAAATTCATTTTAATTGTTATTTCCAAGTGAATATTTCTTATAATAATTTAATTTCTTAATATTATTTTACATTAATTTCTTATTTATACATTATTATATTTTTTTAGTCTGTTTTTTTTTTTTATCTTTTATTCCTTTTTATAATTGGTGTATTAATTTTAATTTTTCTCGTTTGTTATGGTTTTAGTAATTTTTATATATATATATATATATATATATATATATATATATATATATATATATATATATAGATATATATTATTTTTTATTCTATTTTATTTTTATTTTTATTTTTTCATTTGTTTTTTCTCACTATATTGACTATATCTTATAATATTTTAATTTATTAACGTTTAATTTAGTTGATTTCAAGTTGAAGTTTTGACCTCACGATTGCATATGTGAATTATATATATTGATGGAACTAGATGATCACAATCACCATTCTCCTCATGGTGAACTACACTAAGTAGTTCAAAATGTGTCATTTCTCAATTGATTATGTGAATTTCTAGAAGATTTGTGATTACATTTGATATGGATCACATAAGTTTACACTCTCATACAGAAAAAACATTAAAAGATAATATTGGTGATTAAAATAATAGAAAAATTAAATTTAAAGTATATTAAGATTTGACATTTAAAAGACATAAATATTGGTGAAATTAAATTAAATTAAAATAAGATTTAAAACATTTTATTAAGGCTTGAAAACTAAGTAATCGTTGAGTCATAAATTAAGTTAGATATATTTTTAAATTAATAAGATAAAATAAGGAAGAAAAATAAAAAGAACTTACATAAAATTTAAATTATTAAATTAAAAGAAATTACAAACTTTTAACCAAACAAAATATCACTTTTAAAATCAATATTATAAGAGGAGGGAAAGGAACCAATAAAATAAAATATATGTTAGAGGGATAGAAGGGAAAAATATAAGGGATAGGAAACCAGAGTTGGTGTAGAAATAGAAATAGAAGGTTAAGAGGGGATATAATTTATGTGAGGGGAATGGGGTTTAAAGGAGAAGAAATGATAGTGGGTTTCTAATATTAGCTTAAATGATATCCATCATCCCTATTGAAGTTGTTATGGTTTTTTCAGTTTCGAGGGATTATTTTTTGATGCGGTTGTCATTGAAGGGAGAGTGTCAGGTCCCAAATTTTTGGTTACGATAATCAAGTGTGGTGGGCACACCATGATGCTACAAGAGCCCTACTCGGTGGATATGAAATGAAACCGTGGTTAGAATGTGACGAAATTTCCAATGAACGAAGGGCATGCTTGGGCGATGTGTGATGATGGGCGTGCTCAGGAAAACCATGTAGAGGAAACCCAAATGAACGTGTGTGCCCGACCCAACACTAATCGTTATGATGAGGAGACATTCCATAGTGGTCATGTGATGTTTATGTGGTGGCCAAGTGATGATGGATTTGAGACGAGTCCCACGAGGGTGAAAAAATGACTAACTATGAAAGAAGCCGATGATGTGGAGTTATAGCATCCAAATGTATCAAGATATATTGGCAGGCTGATGTGATGGAAAATTATGTGGGGGCTTTGGGGACGAGTAGTGGGGTTAGTTGTAGGCGTCGTGACCCAACCATGGGGAAAATTTCATGTGTCATGATGACATATATACATGGACGTATTTGATAAAGAGGACATCATTGATTTGATCTCACATCACTTGAGAGGAGATATAATGTAGCACATCCAAGTATATGTGCCCGCAAGTCAGGTAGATGAGCAAAAAAGGAGACTAGACATGTATCTGCCAAGTCATGTATTTTCCTGAATGCGTGCAGGGCATCATGACCTAGATGGCTCAGTTCATGTAGGAAGGCATGTGGAACAGTGTGAAGGTGCATGCACAAAAATTTGAGTTGGTTTTTTTAGATAGATTTTGGAGGATGTATGTAGAAAGGGTTGATTCGGGTCTTTTCCTGAACATTTTTCTGAATACATGTAGAGATGAGGGCGTCGGTGACCTAGGTGACCTGCGAGTAGACCGTGCATAGGTTGATGGCATCAGTAACCCCACTGACCTAGACTGAACTACTATGTGGCAAGAAGGCCGAAAACACATCTTGAGGAGAATTTTGGTGTTTCTCATGGATTGTTGAGTTGTTGCAGAGAACTGTAGCTCAGGACAAAACACAAGTGCTGAAGCACAAATTTGCAAGAACTGCAAGTGGCTTGCATAGGCTTCATATTGTATGATTATTGTAAAATTATATATATATTTTATGAAACATAATACTGGGCGGACTCATATTTCAGGGAGTTGACCGTCCCTTCTATGTATGGGTGTACATGTGGATATATATTGATTTTTATCTTGTATTTATTTCCGTTGCATAATAGAAGAACAATTGAAGATAAATTAACTAAGTGTTTAAGTAAGGCATAATCTAGTCACCTAATATTTATAAAAGGAAAAATTTAGGTACTGTCACACCCGCTATAAGTGGTTGAAAGAGTACCACAAGTATAGGGTCATGAAAATTGGTATCAAAGCTTGTTTGATGTAACGTCTCCTACTCTCCCTACGATTTTTTTTTTCTCTGCATTTTCCATTACAATAATAATTCCGCCAAGGAGTATAGTATCCTTTTTCTATACTGGTTATGTATGTAATTACTATCTTGTTATATCATATTTCTTTCTCCAATATGATTATTGTGTATACATATATCAATATGTCTATAGTCAATGCTCGTTCGTTTTTATTACCAAACTTATTGGTGTGAAGAGTCTTTGTATCACAAACCCGAATAGATTTTCACCCCTAACTTACATCCCATGAAATGTTGCTCTATAGACATACATCTCATGCTCAAGGTGATATAATTTAATCATTTAGCGCTTGCACTTATTATTAAGTATATAATGGTATTGTTAATTTTTCACGTCGGCCATGAGCGTATCTCGAATTATAATGAGCAATGAAATTCTCATGGCATAAATCTATCGTCCTATACCCAATATATATGAAAGTTGGCTTGATTTTATTCACATTGTGATCTATCCATACATATGTCGACTTTATGGCTAGTTCCATAACTTTGTAGCCAATGGTTTAAAATTCATAATGCATACGCCAGCGTCATCGAATATATCTCTGGTACATGTTATTTATGTTGAAATTTATGTAAAGATGGACATCTTTAACTACAGAGTACACGTACTGCATCCTTGCGAAGGTGATTTATTTTGTTTTGGGAACTGAAACATTGTATCAATCTCCATGTCGAGTTACGAAAGGCTCTCTATTGATTTTTATTTGAGTTGTGTTGGATTTTATTTCGTTCATGCTCAAGTAGTAGAGACCCACGTTTGCAATTGCAATTGCCACGCCAGACTACTCTGGTAACTATGCAACCCACACAACACGAGCAGAGGTACCGTGATATTGATGGCATATGCTATCAATTTAATGTTGAATGACTATGTTTTAAATACCAATTCCGTGCATTCGATCCATGTATTCACCCTGGATTCTTTGCCACTTGGACGGCGAAGATTCCTCTATCCCATTAGGGTTTCGTTATTGTGGGTTTTTGGAGGCATTTGCATAAATATTGAGCTCCTATTCGGGACTGTTATTTCATTCCTCATTTTTTTTTCTCTACTCTCAGTTTCAAGCCTCTGCATACTAAAGAAGTGAAGCATTATCTATTCCAAGCTGTGCGAACGTATTCATCTCTCATCGCCTCCTAAGGTAGGTATGACCATATGAGCACTACGCTAGTTTCACTTGGGAAGCTTTTATGATTAATATGTATGTTAATACATTCAAGTTACAGGGCGAGACCTGAGTTCTGAGTTATGCCCTTTCTCTCTATGGTCTCATTACTATCTAGAACTTGTGGTGTTGTATTTTCTTGATTTTATCTGTTTTCCCAAATATCTCACAATGATTCTCTATTCTAGTATAGAATTTTCATTTTCTAGCCATGATATTTAACACTCTTATTCTCTCGTTCTTGTTAGGATTTACTCCTTTTCCTCATTAGGGACTTGGCTAAGGTCGTCTATTCCATTCGAGGAACTATTCTGGTTCGTAGCGGCTAATTTCTCATCGGTACCATTGTATTACTGTAACAACATTATTCTGGAGTTTTTTCATTTTCGTGTTGGTGAATAATTTCGACCATATCATGTGTTCTCCATACAGGTGGTATTTGATGAGAACCTCTTCTTTTCTCAAGGTAATCTAAATTGGTTTTATGTTCCTCTCGCATAATTTGTGTTCCGAGTATTCCACTATCATCTTGTGGTAACGATATCTCCTTGTTTGATTGTACGTAAGCTCGAATAACTTCGAGAGTTTTTATTCAGTGATATCAGTTGGATTTGAGAATTTCTTCGACTTGATATTGGTTCTAAACTAGGATTTTAGGTTGGTATCGATGCCTCCTCAATCGGCATGAGACCAAGCTCTTCCATTATTATTATCCCAAACTTTAATCAGATAATTCAAGTTTTCTTTCTGTTGTAGCAGAGTTGTTATAGTAGTAATCCTTTACGCCAGATAATAGGACTGTTAACAATTCTCTTCAGTGATGACATTCCCTAAAGGGTTAATTTCTATAGTATTACCATTTCCCCTTGAAAATTTAATTTCATATGGCTCAGAAATTGATTATGTATATATTTAACTAAATACTATTTGCCTCTATTACTCATGCCAAATCAATGATATTCTCGAACGAGTCTCAGTTTATCGTGTTCATATAAATACTCATATGATTACTTTCTTCCAGAAATCTATTTTTATAAGTTAGACTGGAAAATTTTATAAGCTCGCTAGTCTTATTTCATTTCCTTATGTTCCTCCGTATTGTACAAGCATAGTGCATGCAAATCTCTATTTGTTATTTGAGTGTTCAAGTCAAATCCTTTCGATGCATGATAAGTGTCCACGTCCATAGAGTCTATAAATTCCTGTACATTGTATAACACAGTAGTGGACTCTATATATGTTCCTTAGTTGAGGTTTGATAATAATATTCACTTCTATTATTCATAATTTTTCTATAACTATACATTTATAAATTTTTCCTAGTTTAACACCTATTTTGTTAAGTAAATACTCTTGACTAGAATTTTATATAGAATATGTGTTAACTTTCACAGCTTTTATAGTTGCATGCATTATATAGAAATTCACATGCTCATCTTATTTTCCCAATAGTGTTCTGTGTGGAACATTCCTTGGTGAAGGATGTTAATCACATACCAGTTATATATATATGTTCTCATACAACAATTGTTTGCAGATTTGTTAACTATGGTTAGCTAAGTCTCTTTACTAGCTGCAATTATATAAAACACTAAATCTATGTTCTTCCAATCTGTCATTGTTGTAGAATGCAACTTACAGATAGACATGTATTGCTATTTTTGGGAACATACAGGTTTTTACTTTACTTAGTATATTTAACAATTTTCTTACCACTCACATCTTTCAATTGATCTTCAGTTTTCACTGTTTTAAATCATATTTTTAACAAAAGCAGATTAAATTTACATAATTATGAATTATGAGGTAACATAAATCTCCAGATTTAAACCAAAGGCTGGTTTAGAGCTTCTAGATGATTTTTCCTCATTTTTCTAATTCCTAAAACCATGCAGAACTGAGATGGTTTAATCCCTTTTTAACTCTGTAAATGTATGGAACAATGTTATAACCAGCAAACAAAATATACATAGATAACTACAGTCATACAGAGCACAATTAAATTTTCACTTGTTCATTATTACTGTGATCATATCGCTTTATTACTTGACCAATCCTCCCAACCGTAGAGTCCCTCTATCTCTAGAACACACCCCCGAGCTGAGATCACTTCCTAGAACAAACCAACCTCTGATATGTTCAGGAATAGCTTATTTAAGCTTTTGCTCCCCAAAGCCTGTTTCTAATTCTGCGTCCAGAATATCAGGATGATTTTCTTCTTTTTTGCCCCTAGGCTTCCCTATTTAGGGACTTTTAAAGCTGCTTTCTTCTTTTCTCAGCTTTTTACCTCTCCCCAACTACTCTTCACATCCTTGGGGAAACTAGATGTTCCTCAAAATCTAATTTGGAAATAAATTATTTCAAGGATTTTTGAAATATTTTTGGGGAAATTATTTTCCTTTATCCATCCTCATGGATTTAGCAAGTGATCTCATCATTCTCATTTTGGTCAATCTACACAAAATTATTTTATTCATTTTTTTCCAAAATGAAAAATTTAATTACATCAAAAAAATATACTTATCCATTTGGGGTCCACTCCGCTTAGGATTAAGGTTCCAATGTCTAGCTTTGAAAGAAAACATAAACTAGGGGTGTTACATATTTCCCCTCTGAAAGCAAACACCGTCCTCGGTGTTGGTATTTAACTACTAGAGTTCATTTTTTCCCAAAAAAAAATGGATATTTTTCCATCATTTCAGCTTGTCTTTCCCAGGTAGCTTCTTCAGCAGTAACGTGCTTCCACTGCACCTTTACCTTTGCTACTGTCCGATTCCTCAATTCAATTTCTTCCCGCTCCAATATTTGAAGCGGTTCTGGAAGGAACTCCCCTTCTGGTTCCACCTGTATCACATTCTAATCAACTTTGTGAGAAGCATCATGTACATATCTTTTTAATAATGAAACATGAAACACATCATGAACTCTAACATGGGGTGGTAAAGCCAGCTTATAAGCCACTGGTCCCACCCTTTCTAACACTTCAAAAGGACCACAATATCTAGGAGCCAGTTTTGCACAACTTCCAATATAAAGTGTGGTCTTTTTGGGTTTAATATGAAAGTACACATGCTCCCCAAATTTGAATTCTCGATGTGTCATTTTCTTTTCAACATAGTTTTTTTGCCGATCTTGTGTTGTCTTGATGTTCGTTTGTATTTGATTAACAATTCTTTCCATCTCTTGTAAAGCATCTGGTCCAAACATTAGCTTATCCTCAGGTTGGCTCCAACTCAAAGGTGTGCGACATTTCCTTCCATAGAATGCCTCAAACGGACTCATTTTGATGGAGGATTGATAGCTATTATTATAGGAAAATTCAGCTAAATGCAAGTAGTCTTCCCATTTTGATGGTCTTTCCATCACATACATTCTCAGCATATCCTCCAAAATCTGATTTGTTCTCTCTGTCTGACCATCGGTATGAGGGTGATAGGCAGTACTAAAATTCAACTTAGTGCCCATACCTCCAAATAGACCTTTCCAAAAGGCTGTTGTGAACTTAGCATCTCTGTCTAAAACAATCACCTTTGGGACCCCATGTAATCTTACTATCTCCTTTAGAAACACATCTCCTACTTGGGTTGTCCCGAAAGTAGATTTCACTAGTATGAAGTGTGCAGCTTTGGTTAAAGTGTCTACTGATACCATCAATGAATCGTGTTGGTACTTGGTTTTGGGTAATCCTATTATGAAATCCATAGAAACGGTATCCCATTTCCATTCTGCAATTGACAAAGGATTTAAAAGACCAGCAGGATGCCAATGTTCAACTTTAACTAGTTGACACTCCATGCATCTAGCTAAATATTCTGCTACATCTCTTTTCATTCCTGGCCAAAACAACTTCTTTTTCAAAGCTTTTAACATTTTCTGATAACCAGGATGCCCTGCATACGGCTGTTTGTGATATTCATCTAGGGTCTCCCTTTTTAAAGACTCTACATTGGGAACATATAATCTGTTTTTGTAGCAGATCAATCCTTTTTGGTTTTGAGTATATTCAGCCATCTCCTTCTTTAGTATTTTTAACTGTAGTTTTTCATAATTTGGATCTTGGTCTGCTGCCTTTTTCACTAGTTCTTCTAAATCAAAATTAGCACTGCTTCCAATACTATTTATATTTTCGCAAGCATTTCTACTCAAAGCATCCGCAATTTTATTTTCTTTTCCTCTGATATGTTTTATTTCCATATCAAATTCACTGAGAAAAGACAGCCATTTGGCTTGTCTAGCATTCAAATCAGTTTGGGAAAGGAAATATTTATGACTAATATGATCAGTCATAATGTAAATTTTTTCCCAAGAAGATAGTGTCGCCACATCTTCAAGGCATGAATAATAGCAGCCAACTCCAAATCATATGCACTATAGTTTTTTTCGTGTGTCCTCAGTTTCCTAGATTCATATGCAATAACTGAATTTTCTTGTAAAAGGACTCCTCCCAACCCCTCTCTACAAGCATTTGTACATACAACAAATTCTTTATCAAGATCTGCAATTTTCAATATAGGGGTTGTGGTGAGTTTTAATTTTAATTATTCAAAACTGTTTTGGCACTTTTCAGTCCACTCAAATTTGACCCCCTTTCTTTGTAGCGAGGTTATGGGATATGCTATGGCAAAAAATCTCTCCACAAATCTGTGATAATAACCTGCAATCCCCATAAATGACCTCACTGGTGAAACATCAGTTGGCGCAGGCCATTCTTTAATAGCCTTTATCTTTTCAGGGTCAACCGCCAACCGTTGTTCAGAAATAATATGTCCCAATTATTGGATCTTGTCCTTATAAAATTCACATTTGCTGAATTTGGCATACACCTGGTTTTCTTTCAGAGTTTGCAACACTATCCTCAGGTGTTCTTTGTGCTCCTCCTTAATTTTTGAATAAACTAAAATATCATCTATGAACACAAGTACAAATTTATCCAAGTGCTTGTTTAACACACTATTCATTAGGCACATAAAGGTGGCAGGGGCATTTGTCTAACCGAAAGGTAGGACTACAAATTTGTAGTGACCATACGTGGTTCGAAAATTTGTTTTGCTGATGTCTTCTTCTTTAATTTTGAGCTGCTGATAACCAGTCCTTAAGTCAGTCTTCGAAAATACTGAAGCTCCTCTCACTTGGTCAAAAAGATCATCAATTCTGGGCAAAGGGTATCTGTTTTTAATGGTCAACTTATTCAGTTCACAATAATAAATGCACATCCTAAAGGTTCCATCCTTTTTTTCAAAAATAGAACCGGTGCTCCCCAAGGAGACACACTCGGTTGGATATAGCCCTTATCCAACAATTCTTGTAATTTCATTTTTAGTTCCATAATTTCGGGGGGACTCATTTGATAAGGGGTTCGGGAAACAGGTGTTGCTCCCGGCACCAAATAAATTGAAAAGTCAATCTCTCTTTTGGGGGGAAGATGAGGAATCTCATCTGGAAAGACTTCCTTAAACTCTCTTACTACTGGCAAAGCATCCTGCAGATTTTCTTCATTTTTCTGTTTTGTCTCTTCTACATGTACTGCATAGACTTGGTATCCTTTCCTAGCTGTTCGTTTTAATTGCAGTGCTGATATTTGTCTTACAAAGATGGGTTTTGGTTTTCCCTTGAGAATAAAAGGTTTCCCTTTTTCATCTATGCAATGCAGAGTTTTATCCCAACTATTCATCATGGCTTTTTTCTTTTCTAGCCAGTCCATTCCTATCAGCAAGTCATAGGATCCTAATGGAAAAATGTTTAGATTTACTTTTGTCTAGAAATCATTTAATTTAATTGATGTTTGGGGTAATTTATGTGTTACCTTCCTCTTGGTTCCAGTGGCTAACTGGACCAGCCAAGACTGCTGAAATTTTTCAGTTTTGAGATTGCATTTTTCTACAATTTTTGGACTAATGTAACTGAAAGAAGCACTCGGATCAATCAAAACTATAACAGATTGGTCAGAAATCTTACCCTCCATCTCAACCATGGTAGCTTGATGTTCTTCTTGTCGATTCTCCAAGGCTGCACTGATAGTGGGTATATTTCTTGCTATGTCATTTATTGTGGTAGCTTCGCGATCTCTCATAATCATCTGAATGTTTCGGTGGGGACAATCCCTCAAAAGATGGGGTTCTCCACATCCCCAAAATTTCAAAGGTTCCCTCATTTTGACTGTGCCTTCCTTCTTATTTCCTTCATCTAGTTGTTTAGAACGAATTTGAGACTGAGCTGTTTGGCTTTCTTTTGGTTTATTAAACTTTTTCCTCTGATGGTCCCTACCAAAATTCCATAAGTAAGCTGGTTTCTGTTTCTTTCCTTTAATTTCACCTTTGTTTAGACAACATTTTCCATGCTCAACCTTTCCCTTAAACTGCTGGTAGTATAATCTAGCTTTCCTCACTGCCTCGTCCATAGTTTTTGGGTTATCAAACTCGATCTTCTCTTTGTATATAGCAGGCAAACAATTCATAAAAATTTGCACCTTTACCTTCTCTTCAGAGATGTAAGGGAAATTTCTCAACAGATTTGTAAACTTAGTGAAAAATTCATCAATAGTAAGTTGTCCCAGTCTAAGCTCATGAAATTCTTTTGCTTTATCATCATAATAACGTTCATTTAAATAGCGGTTTTTAAAATTAACCTGGAAATATTCCCAAGTAAATGTATTTTCATCAATGGCATGAACCATTTTCGTCTCCTCCCACCACAAGGTAGCCTTACCTTGTAGGTGGTAAATAGCTAATCTAGCCTTCAGATTGCTTTCATATTCATAAACTTGGAAATACTTAATCATGTTCAACAACCAGGCTTTAGCATCTTCCTCCTTCTCCCCATCATAGGAGGGAGGTTTGATATTTCAGAATTCCCCCTGTAATTCCTTTTTCTGCTTATATTGATGCCTAACAGCATCATCATCCTCAAACTCATCAGTCTTCCTCTTTCTGGAACCTTCACCCTCTTGGTTGTTCCGCGAAGTTAATTCTCTGATGAGCCTTTCTTGCTCCTCACTAGCTAGTGACAATCTGTCATTCTGGCTTCTTAGCTCAGCCATTTCTCATTGCAAACTGTGAAACATAGCGATCATTAGAGTGTTGGGATCTAGTGCATTTTCTTCATCACACAAATAAAAATAAATTTCATCATTTCCAGCCATTGAAATTGTTTGTTTCAGCACCACACTGTACACTAAACAACACAAATCAGTAATCAACAAAAAATTATAACTAACAAATACAATGAGCACATAACAATACTGAGCACAACAAAAACAGCCCAGTGTTATGTAACATGAGCTTTGATACCATTTGTAACGTCTCCCACTCTCCCTATGATTTTTTTTTCTCTGTGTTTTCAATTACAATAATAATTCCGCCAAGGAGTATAGTATCCTTTTTCTCTACTGGTTATGTATGTAATTACTATCTTGTTATATCATATTTATTTCTCCAATATGATTATTGTGTATACATATATCAATATGTCTACAGTCAATGCTCGTTCTTTTTTATTACCAAACTTATTGGTATGAAGAGTCTTTGTATCACAAACCCCAATAGATTTTCACCCCTAACTTACTTCCCATGAAAATTTGTTCTATATACATACATCTCATGCTCAAGGTGATATAATTTAATCATTTAGCGCTTGCACTTATTATTAAGTATATAATGGTATTGTTAATTTTTCACGTCGGCCATGAGCGTATCTCGAATTATAATGAGCAACGAAATTATCATGCCATAAATCTATCGTCCTATACCCAATATATAT